>PRKT01001346.1:7772-38695 GCA_003671525.1 Saccostrea glomerata | reverse complement strand
AAAAAATGGTTATCAACTGCATTGATATCTTCGCATCATTAGAGAAATTGTGTTAAACATTCTGTAAATTGTTAACTCGATATGCAAGATATTGTAAGAAACAGTACACAACTCTTCATATAGCCCTGAGCTGAGCATAATATAATAAAGAATATATATATATATATATATATATATTCTAGAACATAAAATGGTGTACTGGATCTTATTTCTTTGAAAAGATGATAAAATGCACAAGCAAAATAACATTCCACATACGCTGGACAGTGAATGGAGTTTACTGAAGATGGACTCCATCCGGAGCCAGGATCAGAAAGGATAGGAAGAGAGAACCCCCGGTGAGGCCAGAGTATAATCCATGATACTCCAGCTGACATCCCGTGGTGACCTAATTGACCTCACAGATTCATAAAAAGCAAATATGTGTAGATCGGCGGACAGGTTAATTGACCGATAACCCCTTTGACACATTTTGTGCAGATAATCAATTGCTCTCGGTTTATTTTATCTCAAATTTGCACACTGCATCATGCAGAAGATTGAAATGCATTCAAATCCCAATGACACAACATATATTTCCCATAAGTAAAAAAGAAAAACAATGTTCCAATGATAGAGCTATTATAAATGGCACACACAGAAATGTCTTAATTTTGTAATTCTTATGAATATACTACAGAAGAAAGTTTGATCTGCTGTAATGATTTAACATGTGCATGTGCACTGAAGAAAGTTTAACACTTGATTTAACACATGTATGTGTTTGTAAACAATCCAATATTTCCATGTGTAAACAATGATTCTATCAACCACCAAGGACACCACGACCATAAATTATGCGTAAACAGGTTCCATGATCAGGCAGGTTATTAACTCCAGTGTAAACAGGATAAATAAAATTGTAGAATCAAATAGTCATATAAAATTCACAATTTTGATGCAGCTGCATAATACTCCAATGGAACAATGACTGTAAATAGATTAGGTACACATGATAGGTAATAGTGAGATTTCATTCGCTGAGACAGCTAACAATTCTCTCGATGAAAAGGGGGTATCATAATCGGGGCAACGATACAAGTTAAATAACTATTTGGAAAATAACTTTGACAAGAATGCTATCATTTCCATTATATGTATTTACTGTACATCGGAAAGACAAATCACAAGGAGAACCCATGAAGTGGTAACAGGTACAATTACATATGGTAAATAAATATGTTATGAAAATGATTTGCCCTAGCTGTTGCACCGCCAGTTAGCCTGTATTTTATAAAGGCATGCAGCTTAACCAAAATGAAGTATAAATAAACAATAATTCTAAAGCTGCTCCAAATATGCAAACGTTAAACAGTGTTAAAACATTATTTGTTTTGTTATAATGACCAAAAACAATACTGCCCTTAATTGACAGGAAATCACGATCACTGCATTCCTAGAACTTCTCAAATGCATGGGCAAAAGGGTCCCCTTGTTTCAAATTTTTCATAGGGGGTTGTCGAGGTAAACAGCAACCCCTGCCAAAACCCATCTGTGCCTCCACCGAAATAGGTTCCACGATATGGGGATAATTTCCACTGCATAAATTACAGGGACCGATGATTCTCCGCTAAGAAGCTGACCAATAATTGAGGCCCCATGTACGCAGGTCCCCTTAAAGGCTTTTCCACAAACATTTTTTTTCAAGGCACTACCAGGCTAACAAAAATGGCGCAACAAAATGAAAGATTTTGATTGGTTTACTCTGCGTGAAAGGAAACGCTTGCGCTTTCGCAATGAAAGGTTATATGATAAAGGCACATATCCTGCAGACTGTGCAGGGATATGCGGAATTATCCTAAGGTGTAAAATATAATATATTTCTCATAGAGGCATAAATTGAATTATCTGTGATAATATTGTTTGAAAATCTGTTGATTTATGAACACTCGTCCATACGAGTGAAAAATTCTCGAGAGGGACATTAAACAATATACGATCAACCAATCTATTAAATAAATGAAACCACTATTATATACTATCATACATGATGGATGTTAAAATAATTCATTTTACATTTTTCTTTTACTTTCGAAATGAAATACAATGTACGATGAGAAGCCATTTACATTTTGTGATATGTTCACGGAGTTAACTCTTGCTACTGATAAGAATTTAGCAAAAAGGGAGGACAGGTTTTAAAACAGATGTCTACACAGAAAATGGATGACGTATACTTGTGACATAGACATTAAGCACAGAAATGAAAACACCCTTTCAAATATTTTGCAAAAAATATCAAGTCAGAGAACAATTTCAAAATGACAACGCTATTCCATTGAAAAATGACTTATCGTTCTTAAACCTACGCTCATCAGCTTGTTTGATGCAAGATACATGTAAGCTCTGACGAAAAAAGTAAATTATCCTATATTTTCACTTAAAATGACAAGTATTTCTGTCATTCGGGTGCTTCAAAGATTATATATAAATTTTTATATGGAAGAAAAAAAAAACTATATCTTCCTGCTACATATGAATTGCTAAATATCTAGGCACACCATTGTGATTTTGTCAGACTGGAAAATTCATCCCTTTAGTTAAACACTACTTTGAAATTTTTGAAATAATTCATCATGGAATGAACTTTCACAACAAACCTTAGATACATATGTATTAAAGATATTCCTTCTTGTAATTGCTCTTCATTCTGCAGAGAACACGTAAAATGTACAATGTATGACTACACAGCAGGTCTCTGAAACCAATCCAACACTCCTAGAGTGTCAAAGATATTTCCCCTACTTTTCTGAAATTAAAACAAATTAATCTATTTCAACACACCATTCGTTTACATACTTTTCCTCCAATAAACTCCTTCTCATATGATACTTGACGCATTTCTTTTCCCCATAAAAAAATTCAAATGAATGATACGACTTTTCACTTTAAAAAATTTTACCCCAGCTCTCTTAAAACAAAAAAATTGTAATTGTCAGAAAATATCATCAAGTATCGGTCTCTTTCCTGTCCACCCGTAAACTCTGTAAATTTAAAGTTTTTTTTCTAAATCCATCATTTGCACAATTCCAAAAAGCATTCCTTGGATAAGTGGATCCAGATTGCTCAAACAAGGGGACACATCCTATTTCAAGGGGAGATACGTGTTATAATGAAGAGGTTTCACCTGTAAATAATATTCTTATCGACGACCTTTGTCATAAAAAATACGAAACGTTTTAAACAAGTATGGATTAAAAAAGATCAAATTAAGGTCATTTGTAGTACATGTAGCTAAGGATGGGGTTACCTGAAAGTTTGGCATGAGGATAAGGCATATAAAGGGAAATATTCTTAGAAAAGGTTCTTCTCAAGAACAGCAGCCTTGGTTAAAATACTTATAAATATGTGTTGCAAATGTATTTTTTCCAATCATACAAGTAATATGCCGGAATTTGGTGAGTTGAACAAGAAATCAAAGTTTTGCATACTACAGTATGGTAAAAATCTTAAAAATTTAAAAGGTAATCTTGGGTAAACAACTTCATGAACAATTTGATATTGATGTCATATCAATGAAAAAGTTTCCTTCATTTCTTTATTATCTCCTCGGGGGCGAAAGTGGTGACATTAAAAAAATTCAGAGGGTTAATTTTTTCAGTTTATTCAAATAATTTCTGTACCCTTTGATTGGGTAGGGGAATAAATTCGTTGATCAAAAGTATACAGTGTAAGATTTTTTTCAGAATAAAATCCATGTTTATCATTAAGATATTCACCATCTCAATGTAGTAGTGTTTCAAATTTGAAAGTCATGAAATAGCAATTGTGGCTAGGCAAAATCAACATTATGGTGTTTAATTTGTTCTTAGAAATAAAAAAGAAAACAAAATAAAAACGGTAAAGAAAGTTAACTGGGTGAGCATGCAGGCTTAGGAGTCTCATATTGACTTTGTCAAGCGATCTAATTATTGCCAATTTTAAAAGACCAGAAGTCAGTAAATATTTCATTATTTGTTTCTCTGTTCTTCTTTTTCACCGTGTGGATTACCGGTACGTTTGCATAAAGCATTGAAGATAATTTTCTATGATATTCACAGTTTAATGAAGGTAAATGTATATAAGATTTCAAGATATATTACTACAAAAATGATTCTAAAAATGTTCACCTTTTTGTGTTTAAACACATATGAAATGAAACTGAATACATTAAAAAAGACAATTTAAAATAAAATTTAATACTGTTACACGTGAATTGGTTTAAACATTTGCAACAAATATATAACAATGTTTGGCTATGACTTGGTCATTCAATTAGAATTTAATTACGATAAATTCAAACATTTATCCATGTTACAATCAAGTACTATGATTAAAATAATTATGTAAATTATTTTTCATGTTCCGATAGCTGCAAGTAAAAGCAAAAAACACAAGTAAACTCCGTATAGAACAGCCAACGTCTTAATTTTATCTATGGCTTTAGAGCATTTGTAAAATTTGAAAGTTTTTATAAATTGTGCATGTATAATACTAAATGTATTGTGCTTATATATTGAGGGTTTAAACACGCTTTCACTAGATACAATAATGGTGTATGCGCTGCGATTCCCTACCTTTAATTAAAATTCACTTTGACAGTTGTTTAAATATGTTCCAACTTCACATCTACAAGTAATTTGGGATCATCAGTAACGGCCCCCGCTACAATTTAAATCAGTTGTGTTCCCAAAACAAAGTTTGATAACACATTGATATTAAGTATTCTTATTATGTTCCCAAAATAATGATAGCGATTAAGTATTTTAGTATCTGGGACTACCTGCTACTTGATACAAATACAGCCTTTTGCCAATTAAGGCCAATCCTTAGGTATAGAGATCTTAGAGCTGGGAGTGCGACGTCTATATGCTTTTAAAGGATTGCATCTTTACAAGTCTTTAAAATAGAAATACATGTTCGTAATACTTAAATGTTTTTCTTATAATGCATTAATATGCATTATGACGTCACAAAACTACAAATGACAGCTACATGTAATACTGACGTAGTGTTGTCATCATTATTTTTGCTTCATAAAATAATAATGTTTTTTTCACATTAGAATCACCATGTTTATTAGCTTTTTTCCAAGATTGAAATAGAAACATCTTGTTTATAAGATGCTGTATACTTGGTCATGTTAACGACCTTGAACCATTCAAGTGGAGACAGAAAAATGGTCAAACAATGAAACGTCTTCCACAATGTATTAAACTTTAACACATCTTGATCTAAAGTTTTGCTGCATTTTCCCCTTGGTTTTCCTCAATGGACGTGAGTCTCTCTGTCCTGGATATTGACCTTTGGAGGTCGTCTGACCTATGACCGTTGACCGACAAACGCATCAGTTCCTCTCCACTGTCCACTGACAATCTTGGTGCACGAGAATCTGTAAAGATAAATATAACATATCACGTCGGCGGATCTAAAAATAATGAAATACCAGGTAAATAGTCGTTTAATGTATTTACCAATAAAAACATAAATTTTAATAGAAAAATATGATCAAATAATGGAATTGTTTTTATTGCAAATTCCTCTGAAATACTGTTAACTGACGATAGTTAAATAAATTTTGACTGATTTCAAAATTTAATACTTTGTCCTGAACTAACATGCGTGACACTCAACAAAATAAAAATGCTCTAACTCATACAAATCATCACAACTGGATGATAAAATAAACTAAATAATAAATATAAAATAAATTAGAAGCGCCATTCAAATATTATGCATTGAATGATCCTTATGCAAGATGGTGCCTTCCTTTATGTTGAAAAAAAATCTATTACTATCAAACAAGAAGTGGAACTACAATCATTTGTCATTGTTCATAAAGACAGTAACCATACGAAAGCTGAAAAAGCTTTATTTTAAATTGTTTCTTAATAAATGCCCGAACATTATTAAAATTGTTCATTGTGTCAAGTGAACTTTTGTTAAGCTTTTGTAAAAGGTTTGCTTAGACGGGTGAAGAAAACAAATACCTACGAAAAAATCATTTTGATTCACTGATTGTTTTTTATTGTTTAACGTGCCTCTTGAAAATGTTTTACTCATGTGGAGACGCCTATTCTATATTGATCTAAGTTAAATAAATCAAACTATCCCCGGTATAAGGTTTGTGACTAGACATACACAAGAATAACTAGCTGTGTCAGTAACAGTATAACAAACCTAATAATGCCATTTAGAATATAACACCCTAAGAACTCAGCAGCTATTCCATACACGTGACGATGTGATTCGATATACATATGACTTGTACAATTGGGCCATCTTAAAAAGAATGTTTGTTTGCTCTATACAGACTCAGGGTTAAAAATACGGCGGTGGAAAAATGGGATTTTTAAGGGTATTAGACCATATTTGACTACTTGTTGACGAAATGAGAAAATTGTACGCAAAAATTATTTCCTGCACATTCAAAAAAATTGAATTAAATTAAAGATGACCATGTTTAAATATTTTAAGAGGATGAATAGTCAAATATTGTAATACAAACTTGTTAATCAATTTTGTTGGGTCAGTTTATTTAATAATATATTTTTTTAAAATGTTCAAGATCATGTCGTATAAATGAAAAAAAAAATACCGTTCATTTTATTATCCCTCGGAAGTTTGTTGGTACAATTAATAAATCCGTTGCATGCATTAGGACGATAGAATCTTCATTGCGTATACATCAAATTACTTTCATTAAAGGATATTTATCCTTATTAAGAAATCCCCGTACATCTTACATACCTAGCTATGTAATAAGGACTAATATAAGAAACACAACTGTTGTTTGAGAATTTTTTTCATTACATTGTAAACGACTGTGACCCGCTTTCTTAGTGAATGCATGTTAGTATTATGATGTTAATAAATAAGAAGCTTCTGTCTATTTTCAGCATCTGTTTCTTGTAGTGCAATGGTTTCTTTAGACGTAAATACGCGATTATAACTGTTTGATTTACGACTGCCTGTAGGAGTTACAAAAATAGTTGAAGTCTCTTTTTTTTACTAAAGTTTACATGAGAAATAAGCACATGCATCTGAACAAGCAGTCTGTTGTTCAAAAGCGTGTATTTTTCCTGGCATTGACAAATCATTCATGTCAAGTTATTTTTTTTTACCTCAGATAAAAAAATAAAATATTAAACAATAAACAAGAGGCCCATGGGCCACATCGCACACCTGAGCATTGTTGCTAGGAAAAAGTAGAAATTGGTTTATTATTGAAAAGTTAAATAAAAAAGTCAGTCCCATGACCAATTATGGCTTTGCTATTCTTGAGAAAATGACTTTTAAGGAATTTTTCTATATTTTGGCCCTGTCCTACCCCCGGGGGTTATGATTTGTACAGAATTGAATCTACACTACCTGAGGATGCTTCCATATGCATGTAATTATGTGCAAATACGGCTTTACTATACTGGAGAAGATTATTTTTAAAGAAGTTTCCTATATAATTTCTATGTAAGACTTTGACCGGCCATTTTTGGCCGCGCCTTTCCCCCGGGGGTAATGACTTGAACAAACTTGAAAATGTGGCAAGTTTGGTTGAAATTGGCCAAGGGTTCCTGAGAATCGAGGAAGTCAAAAATGTGAAAAGTTTACAGACAGACAGATTCCGGACATAATGTGATCAGAAAAGCTAACTTGAGCCTTCGACGCGCGTGAGTTAAAAATGTGGTAGGAACTCGTATGCTACCTCCAAATGTAGTAAAATCCTTCTTGAAATTTAGTAATTTAAAAGAAAATAGAATACGCGGTAGTTTGATGGTATTTAAATGCATAGAAGAAAAAAATTATCACAGCCAGTTTGGGTATGGGAGCCCTAAATATTAATCGAGCCGAATAAAAATATCCTGGTACACTGTATTAATCAAATGTGATGTAAAATATTTAACTCCTTCATGTGCTCCTATTCAGCTCTAACTTTTAAGCATGTGTCAGTCATCTTTTTAAATCCTATAATAAATACCATCCCCAATTCACGTCTCTAAATATCAATTTTAATTCCTTTCCTCTAGAGTAAGATATGGTTTTGACTGTGGTAGAGAACATACGTGGGGCCTTTTGAAAAATGCTGAACGGGAGGTTACAAAAAAAGAGAGTAGAAGATCAAAATGTTTGTTATACCCTTATAAATATCATTCTATATATTTATTACTTATAAAAAGTCCAACAAAAGAACTGCTTAGTACATCGGTCTAACAATTTCGCTATTGACCGGTCTTACATAAGAATTGTTAGATCGCAACGTCACTCGTCTGTTACGTCACAAGTAATTAATCATCGTTCAATATCGGCGACGCGAAAAAAGCCGAAGTTTAGAGCTACAAGAGTTGTTGCTAACAGCAATGTAAGGAAGAAGAAAAGAGTATTTTTTGTGATAACTAATTTTAGTGATACAATAGATATATATATGATTTTGTTCTTTCTCAGTTTGATGTTTTATATTTACTGAAGAAGCCATAATTTTCCATATAAAATAATTGATAATACTATAGTATAGCGTATATTGATTAAAGCGTTTAATCTTAAGTGAGCAGCGAAGGGTATAACAAAACAGTTATAGACCGGGATTCGGGCAACATATGATTTTTTGGACCTGAAGGTGAGTATGTTGCCTTTGGCCTGCGGCCTCGGGTCCAACAAATCATACGTTGCCCTCATACCAAGTAAATAACTGTATAATAGTATGAAAATACAAAGGTGATAGAAATAGCGAACATATGCATTCAAAGTCAATAACGTATAAATATTCTACTGACATAAAAAAATCGATCCCAAGTGGTAGATTATATTTTTAAACGAAAAACATAGATAAAATATGTCTGTTGCACATGCTTTGCGATAAGGAGACATGATGATTAACAAACAACATTTATTTAAAACATGTGTTAGTGTTAAAAATCATTTGCTTATCGTAAAAAATGGTGCTGATTTGTCAAACTTTATCTCCTCAGAGAAAAAGACAAAAACAAAAACGGAATTCCATAGAATTAAATAGCATTTGTTAGAGAGGTCGTGAAATGGTTTCAGGAATTCAATTTTTTCAATATTTAGAGAATTGGCTCATTTAATATCATTAGTTACGTATAAAACAAGTATCGAATATATATTGCATCATGGATGCAAATAAATTAGAAGACATACATTGAAATATTCTCTTCGCTTTTCCGAAACCATATTTGCTTAAATATGTCTTAACCCCGAAAAAAATAAGTGTTAAAAATTATTTATTATCATCTTCTCATGTTGCAGTATTGTTTTTCCAATATTGGCCTTAGATATAAGAAATGTACAGAAGACAAGCCTCAACATTCTAACTTTTTAACGTTTGCATAGGTATCAGTCACATAATTGCGATGTTATGTATTAGTTTGATGGTTCGTTTATACAGATCTGATGGACTTTTATCACAATCAAGGTTGCGCAAGAAGCTAATCAGGTTTTGTCTGAAGTTTATTACATCATGATCATTTCCACAATGAATCTCCAAAGACATTTTACTCTGTTATGATACATGTATAATGATTTTTGTAATTTATTTTATTTAAATTTGAAAGAGATTTTTAATATATTTTGATGATTTTGAAAAAACTAAGATTTGGTATACAGTGTGTATGAGTGTTTAAAAAAATTATAGGATTGATTAAAACATGTCTGAAAAAGTAATGAACCTCCAAAGGTATTTTACTCTGTTGTGATATAATTATTTTTTGTAATTAATTTAACTTAAATCTGGAAATAATGTCTGATATGTAAGACTGATTAAAAGATGGTCTGAAATAGTAATGATACTGGTTTATCAGCTGGGTTTGCAGCACATAAAAATGTGTTACGGTTGACTCTACAGAGAAGAGACCAATTATCCACCTGACCTTCTTGTCGTCATGTAAAGATTTATCCCCCTAAAATAATTCAAGGTTTATTCTTTAAGTATTATTCATGTACAAATCGCATCTTCATAGAAAAATTGATAATGTTTAATGTATACTGACACGCAGAAGAAACGCAACACCCTACTTTAGGGGGAAATTATTATGTAAAGTAAAGAATTTTGTATCTTAAAATTATGAATATCTTCAATTTGGTAAACATTGGTTAATTAACGGTTGAACGATCTCCATATCATAATCGGAAGTCAAGTTTGAGTCTGCTAAACAGAAATCAAAAATTGCATGTTTAACAAAACATTTGGCAGTATTATGGAGTTTCAAGGGTTTTTTTTACTGTTCATCATAAGTAATGCAGCAATATTAAAAAAAACCCTCTCTTTTCGTTTCCCCTAACGATGCTAAGGCTACTTGAAAATGGCTTATATACATTTGTACGCATTTGAATTGCTCTAGCTGGAAAATTTTAATGTAAAGTTGGTGGAGAGTTAATGTACGAAATTTCACTACATTATGCCTCAACAGGGTTTTACGTATCATATGCATTAAGGACAGTCCTTTTACCGGAAGTTCAAAGGTGGCTACACTGCTCTAAGTTAGAGAAAATTCGACCTAATCATCTGAAAAACGGGCATTTAAAAATGCCAAAGAATATTTCCTTCGCTCAGATCTCGATATTAATGGACCTATTGTATCGTAGAAATTAAGCTGCAATTGTTTTTTAGGGCAGTCTTGAACGTTTTACTTGAATGACTGGGAGGGGGGTGTTTTAACAGTCATATTTTACTTGAAAATCATAAGATAAAAAAATCAAACATTTGTAGATAACTGTTTGTTGTTTGTTCTTTTGCGTGTCAGAATATAAGTCTTTTCTGCTTCTGCTCAAATTTCGTATCTTTTAACAAAAATTTAAAAAGAGAGATTTTAAGTTTAAATATTGCAATCTTTACATAAGGTTGGAAAGATTCAACATTGCCTTAGTTCCAAATCTTATCAACTTCATCATCAAAACTGTAAAAAAAAAATCCCAATGTCAGTTATTTTGAATACAAAAATAAAAAAAAATTATGGGTTTTTCGGGAAAAATATTTAACGGTTCCTTTTGTCTGTCAAGGTCTCTGAAAAAAAAATATTTACAAAAAAGAGGTGCAGTTTGGGATTGACAGTTCATATAACTTACTTAAAACGAATTACAGTATAATTTACTAGCAATTTCTTTAAAAAAATGTTTTATGTTCCATTATGTTATATGATAATAAAACTATATTAGTTTCAATTAAATATTTATTAAAACTATTAATCAGTTACTTTTTTTCTTATTATTTTCTATTACTGAGTATAAAATTCATACCGCTTGATATAATTGTCCAACATAAATATAAAGATTCCTTCTTTTTCTCTTTTTAATTTTCTTTTGCTCTTCATTTTGTAAAGAACAAGTACAATGTATGACTTCTGAACAGGGCATCTGGAACCAATCCAACTCTAAATGTGTCAAAGATATTTCCCCCACTTTACTGAAATTAAGACAAATGAATAGATTTCTACACACAATTCGTTTACATACTTTTCCTCTACACTGTAATACACATGTAACCCCTTTCTCCTTCTGAAATGATACTCAACGCATTTTTTTCCACCATTGAAAATCAATTGAATGAGACAAGGTTTTGCTTTTTTATAGTTGACCCGAGCTTCCTTAAATCAAATGAATTATAATTTTCGTAAAAATCGTCGACAAGTGTCTGTCGTTCTTCTTTCTTGTCGCCGAAAAACTTAGCAAATTTTTGGGTTTTTTTAAGATTTACCATGTTCACTATTCTCAAAACCATTCCTTGGATTTGCAGATTCAGATTTGCTCAAACTAAGGGTCACATCTTATTTAAAGTTTATCAGCCAACCAAATGTAGTGGTGATTCAAATTTGATATAGCCATGCAAATCCAACTGTAGCTAGGAAAAGAATAATATGGTGGTTAAATGTTCTAAGAAATAAATGGTAAACAAAATAAGACCTGTAAAGAAGTTTACTTATTCAGGCTTACGAGTCTCACATTCACCTAGTCACGTGATCAGAATAATTATTCCCAATTTTGAAACAAACCAGAAGCACGTAATAATTGGGCTGTAATTAAATGTTTTAAGTAGGTTGTAATCAATGTGGAATGCACTAAACGGCAATTAAAATTTCAGTTCAGGACATTGCATTTCATTTTTTTTAAAGACAAGGAAATCAAGGCATGATTTTTTTTTTCACTTGTCCGCAAGTGCACAAAATTTCTATTTTTAGCTAGTCTTCGACAGAGTATACTCATAAGACCGGGGTATATCAATAAAACAAAAACAAACAACACAAACATATACTTAATAATAATTTAAGTGGATAAAAAATGAGAAAAGGAAAATCAGAGGAAAATTCACGGGAAAAATCGATACAGGTCTATTCTTAAGAAATGTAGTTTCTATTCAAGAATAAACTGCAACCTTCTTAAAGAAATGGTGAGGTAAATTAGGGAAAATAAAAATTCACTCGCATATGCATGCTATAATACAGGTACACATCACTGAAAAAAATCTAAATCTACCAAAAATGAATTCACTAACTGATACATGTGAAAAACAATCAATATAACTGCAGGTTTCTAAACTCCATGAAAGTGCAATATGGTATTTTTAATAAACTTAGATCTGAAGGAATTTGTAACAAACAAATAAAATCGGTGGGAACTAAAAATCTCTAGAGCAAGAAACTCAACATGATGAATAAGCCTGGATCTAGCCAGCTCTCTCACTCTGAAAAGTCACGATGAAATACCTTGACCTCTCCTTCTTTTTTTATATACTGATGATTTGTTCAGGTACTTAATGATGTTTTCTACCTCTTTAAGGTACATCCATATAAGATGGTTATAATGCGCTTTATGGGTTTCTTGTGAAATATCCCGGAAATTGACGTTGCATATTCTATCGGGCAATTAGCATGAACAGACTAATCAAAATGCATGTAAGAAATAACAATAAAACTGCAGTTTAAGGAGGCCGTGTTTCCATATTCAAAATAAACAGTTCAAAGTACATTCTGAAACAGAAAAGACGATGATGAAAGTATATATTAAGAAAAGAGTGATCAGTTTTAACAATACAAATGAAAGGATGAAGTCATTGGTATATTTTCATGATTGAAATTGTGTACCAAAGGAATTCAGAACCTAATTCTGTGGGTCTAAAACAACTGCAATGTAGTTAAACATTCAGCTCATGGTCATTTCAGCCAAGGTTTTCACGTTGAATTTGTGAACATAAAAAGTGTATTTGTATTAGACTGGAAAAGACTTTCATGCACGTACGTTCCAATGGTTACGATGTACTTGGTCTTGTGGTCTTGTTGAAGATGTCCTTGTAGCCTTGACGAAACTTAGGGATCCGCCACGCATATATCACAGGATTACAGGCGCTGTTCATAAAGCCGAAACAATACGCCTACGAAGCAGAACTATTTCTGTTCATGATACACTTAAGACATACTATTAAACTAGAGCAATGAACTTACTAAATAGTCATGTTTTGCTTTTGGAGACCCAAAATAAGTGTCAGATCAAAAAAGGAAAATAGGAGGTGCACAATGAAATTACGTTATAGAGGATGTCTGAAAGTATCATTCAATCTTAACAAGTTGTATAGGAGGAGATGCAAAAAAAAAGAGATGATTACCAGATCAGTAACAATGAAAAAATGCCGTGTTCATGTTTTGCTCTGGGAAACCCAAAATATGTGCCCGATCCAAAAGTGAAAGAGGAGATGGACTATGGCACTATGCAACAAAGACTTTTTGAAAGTCTTGAAGTTATTAGACTTCATTCATTGGTGAAAGAGGAGTTGCGAATAAATGATGAATACCTCAAAGCCTAATACAGTAGACCGATGGAAGGACGGGCATCCCGATCACTATATACTGTAATCACTATTTATTCGCGAGAACTTTAATTTCGCGTAATTACGCGAGAAAGTGTGCTCGCGAAAATCTAATTCTCGCGTATAATAGCATTCCTTATGATTATATAGAGCAATAACCACAATTCGGGAAAATTTTGTCTCGCTAATCAAGAGTCAATGACTATATCACAAAAATAAGTTGTCTCGAAAATTTAGTGATCTACAGTAGCTTCCTACTTTTCCAGCAGGGGCATAAAACTGTCTAAGAATTGAAGAAATACACTCGGCTTTCTAGGAAAAGAATGATGTAACATAACTGCTATCTGGGGCAACTTTATTCCATGACGAATTTTATTTAATCTACAACGATGTTGGTAGTTTGCAAACACAATTGAATAAATACGAAGCCTTTTGAATAGTTTCAATAGTTCAGACACATATTAATTATAAGGAATATTGCATTAATTTTGATTTTTCAGACCCCATCACAGCTAAATTCGGCCATTGTGTGAGAATATGTTCTTTTATGACCAGAGAATCGATTGGCAGCCTTAGTACAATGGAGGCATATGCGTATCCGAGAAGACCTTATATGGCTATTGTTATTATTTCGCACATAGTCATTGTCCAATCCGATGATAGAACAACAAAACATGCTGGTTTACTACGGTTACATTTTATCACAGACACGTGGTTTAGGTCATTTACCTGCTATAGTTTACTACATCTAAAACTTTTATAATGGTCACTCAATGCTGTTTATACTTGACAATATACGCATGGATTTTCAGCATTCAACTTGTAAACGTTGGATACTGGGTAAAACTTTTACTTTGAACATAATTTTTTTTAAATGGTTAATATTTCTTGCTTTCATTTTTCACTGCATTTCTTGTGACAAGACCTCGCTTTGGGTACAAAGACGTCTGAACTCTTGACCTAACCTTAACCCCTACTAATGTGTTGGAAACCTTTTATTTTTCGGTATTCTGCACATTATAAAACCCGGTGAGTTCAAAGTAGCTCTGCGGTGACTCTGGCGAAAGATAGCGAGACTACAGCAAGACAGTGTAAATTATTCACGGAAATGTGGCTAGGAAATGACTTGCACGTGGAGAAATGGTAAACCGAAAAGGTATGTTGCCTTTCAGTTTTCACCACCTTATAATATATGTAGAAATGGACTTCAATCGATCTCTATTGAATTCATTCAAACTTTAATAAGTATTCGCTATGATACAATTTCTGCACCCATGAATCAAAAATTTCTTTTAAGACAACTATTCTTGCAAGGGAACCGGAACTATATTTTTTGGCGTCAGATTAGCAAATGAGGCAACAACATGACTTTAACTGACAAATCAGCTGATTATAATTGCATTATGGGTTACTACGAATACTACAGGAATTTTACGCTTGAAAGAAAAGGACAATCTTATGGCGATCGGAAAGGCACAAAGACCATTTTTCCATCCATTTCGTAAATGAAAAGTAATTTTTTTATATTGTATTATTTTCATGCTCACAATGATAAACAATACATTTGTTAAATAAACGGTGGAAGTCTAGGTTTCTCAAAGTCACGCTGCAATTGAAAGCGATTTCCGTCTCTACTAATTCTTTTGTTGTACTATCGGTGAATACAATTATCAGGTGAATTCCCTGGCTAAAACACGTGATCACGAGTATAGTTATGTAAAATCTGTTTTGTCCATTTAAATGCATAGGAAATGCTGCTCATTTTCCTTACTTTTGTTGAAGCGCTGGTCTTTTGAACTTCACACAAAGTACATTTTATTAAACATTTTTGTCTAATTAACAAAAGATTAAAAACGTCTATGGTATCTTTCATACTTTCTAATCTTTGTATTTTTTTCATAAGAACATTTGTTTTTATTTTGCACTCCATTGACATGATAAGATTGACATGAACCAAGTGTGCGAAGTAAAATGTAAACATGTATTTGGCGTAAACGTTGTTGTTCAACGATTGGTCAGCTGCTCGTGGTAAGATCCTCTATGCATATCAACAACAATAGCCATATAAGGCAAACAAAGATTTCTCAGTGTAGATAATGGGCGCGCTTGATTCGTCCTCGCCTTACACCCGGTGTACACTTTTCCATAATCAAGTGAAAAAGTGTACACTTTAGGTGTACACCACCTTCATCCTATGCTGGGCATGTGGAGGGCATTGCACCGAAAATTCAATATGGCAGACAAATGCCGACACGGTAAAACTAGAGAATTTCTTTTTCTTTATTTGAGTTTACTGTCGAGTATTTGATAGGTTGATTGTGATGAATTGTTTTTAGTAATTTAGTGGACCGTATTTTGTGCATTTTATGGGAAAATGAAAAACTTAATATTTTGGAAAGTAAAAAATAAGCAAGTTTGGCAAGTTTTGGGGTTAAAGTCTCTAGATATCTTGGACTTTGGTTAGATATTTAGTAATGAAGGTTATTGTAGGTGGTTATGAATGTTTTATAAAAAACAATCTTTGCCTTTCCATGAAATGTTTTGTTTTTAAATGGGTTTTAAAAGGTTCATAATCGCAACAAATATTTTATTTAAAAAAATTTCTGCAAATAGGATCCCCTCAGTTGATTGAATTTTTTACGTCCCTATTGATTTTGCTACACTACAACAAATTTCACTTGTTTATAAGATTATAAGGTGTAAATCGTCTACAACGGGTTTAATAAGATGTAGACAAATCAAGCGCGCCCAATATTACACATTTTTACCAGCTAATCGGTCGCAATTGAGCTCTAATACCCGCCGTAAATTATGATAAGTAAAGTATTGACAAATATCCAAAACTACATAAACAATGTTTTAACCCTTATTACACCTAATCAGATTTATGCTCTTGGGTAATATGGTATTTTTTTCAATAATTGTACAATTATGGTAGGGATCGATTTAATTTTGATCGGGATTGGCCAAAATAAAAAACAAATTCTCTAAATTTGGCAAGTTCGTTTCAATTTCTTTTATAAATATGATTATTGAACATGTACTCTTCAGTTGTGACTGGTTTTAAGAAGATTTTAACCACAAGTTTAAAAAATATTCACAAATTACGTGTTTTATTAATATCTATACAGCTTTTCTTTACATATTTTATAAGGTATTCATGTGATGCATTCATTTACAGCAAATTTTTTACAAGAAAGCATCTAATTTGATGTAGCAATTTTTTTTTCATTTTCCTTGAAAAAAATACAAAAAAGTCATATAAAATAATTAGGAGCTAATATCGGCTTTTCAATGCTAAAACCATTGTTGGAAAATGTTGACTCAGAGATCTATTATAAAAAAAGTTGTTGTGGCATTCCTCCTTAATAATACAGAACAATTTATATGATTTTCTATTTATAGTCAAATTAAAATACCTTTAATCAAATTAGTATTTGAATAAAAAGATTGGATGAAAAACGACGAAGACGTGATTTTAAATTAAGATACATATTTCCATGGAAAGAGGTCATATTAAATATACTGTAAACTTTGCGTTAAAAAAGTACATTAAGCCCTATATATTTTTCTTTTGTTTTTTTTTTCTTATGCTCTGTGTGAAGAAACAAGAAATATACTTGATCAAAAAAATTAAAGACTAATATAGGGACCGAACCCCGTTAACGAAAATTAAACCTTAGTACCGGTTTTCTGTTCTTGATTCCAGTCACCGTCGCGAGAAATTACAGCCGTTAACCAATGTTTGGAAACAAGTTTTGTTAATACCTGTATGAGAGTAAGCTATCTTGCCTTATGTACACAAAGGCCAGGTACGACACATGATCAAAATATTTTAGCTGATAAGACAATATATATTTATAGAATGATTGAAATTTTTACTGCTTCGCGTTACTATAGGTAGATATTGCAATATTAGGCATATTAAATTAAAATAATTAAAAAAATAATAATAAATGAAAAATTAATCACAGAAAACAGAAATCGATCTACAAATTTAAAGTACCGAACAAAATAATCTGGAGAATGTTGTTTCATTTCAATCAAATGCAAGTAACATACTGCGATTTCCTGATACTGAGGTTATAAACATTATTATAAAGAGGCAATTAATTTTACAAACTGCTTTTCCTGTGTTAAAAGCCCATTTTAGATGCATTGAATAATTTATTGCAGTAGTATTTCGGAGCTTCCTATATCACAGTTATTTAATGTGCATTGTACAAGTATATTCCTGTAAAATGGTAATCCTCACTTTTTTATCAATAATCCCGTACTCCTGAGTACTTTGATAAGAAAAAACAGTAAATACGAGTATCAGCATGACGTGCAATGTGCAGGTAATCAAAAGGGGTATTGTCACCTCCAACGATAGGTGATTTTAAATAATGCAATATTACTTTCTCCTTTGGTATAATTTTATGTGCATATTATAAATTTGATACCCTGAATTAATGCACACATAGAACTAAAATATTGCTATTTTACTGAAATACTGTTCAAAACAAGTGCCTCATTTATGTCACAGTTTAGGTTGTTATCTTTTTCTACTAAACCGTGCACAATAAAAGGTAAACCGATTCAAGGGCGTCTGTACTCAAGAATTTACTTGTGAGTCCGCCATATTAGTTTTCGTTTATAAAGGTCTGCCCTTTAGTTTTTGGGATTTTTGATTAGTTTTTAAACTTTTTAGTGACAAAACCTGATCACAAATGTGGATCAAGATAGTAGACAAGACAAATTCCCATCATGTCCTTGGCACGTACCTCGAAGTTTGTTAATTGCTGGATTTTGATGGCAACACTGGCACACTGGGTGGTAAAATGCGTAAGTTATATTATGGATACTTTATTTTAAAGTTACTTTTGTCTACAAGTAAAATATGCTTAGTTGAAGCTTCAGGAAACAATACAACCTGGCTGATATATTGTTACAGTCAAACTGTTAACGTTATTATGACAATTTCTGAGTGAAGTAACTCAATTTTTGAAATTTGAGGTAGGGTAAAGAGCTTTGGTCGGGTTGTAAAGGATCATAAAGTGAAAATAATCAGCAAGAATATTTCTTTCAAAATTGTGAAACTATGGACCTAAAGTAAATTGCCAATTGCCAAGGTTGGCACAATAGGTCAAAGACCTTATTAAAAATAGCGTCCATAAAGAAGATTTTCCTGTTATATATTTCATTGCAAATCTTCGATTCCCTTCAATAGAATCTCCCTACTCCCAGGGGCCATAAGTTTCAACAATTTAGAATTTACACTACCCCAGTATGCCTCCACATGAGCTTTAACTTCCAGTTTTTCTTGAGGAAATTTGATTGTAAAACTTTTACTCCCTTTTGTGCCGGCCTCTACATACACTACTAATGGTAGCAACCAAAAAGTTTTAGGTGTTCTGGTCCAGTGGTTCTTGAGAAGAATTTTTTTTAAATGTAACCATTCCATTTTCTAATTTTGTAATTTCTTGATTATCTACCCTTGAGAGGGTATTACCCTTGGTTTTACAACTTAAAATCGCCTTCACTCAGAGTTGCTTGGATAAAAGTTGTCCAGTGGTTCCCGAAGAGATGTTAAAAAGTAGAAAAAAAATTACAGACGAACGGACAACCCTTCACATGGGTTTATAATTTGAATTAAGCTTAAATCTTCATTATCTGTGGATATTTTCATGTCAACATGATTCAAAGAACATGACTTTATATTTCTTTAGAAAAAATGTTGTAACGATTTATTTTCTGTACATCCATATATTAAAATCTGATATCATGGTGCATAGTAATGATGAAAAAGGGTACTTTTTCCGAAATTAAACTTCAGTTCCATGTTTCAGCAATTTACATTTTTGTTGGACACTAAATTATTTAGTGACACTTAAATGAAATTTGTGAATCTTTCAAAGTCTTTTTCCTGGAAATTAAACAAATAAATCAAGTTTATGATTTTGATTTTGAGGTTACAGAATCCAAAGCATTAAAATTCGTGGGTGCATGGTTGGCTTTTTAATTGATAGTAAAATGCATTTAATGCTTTGAAATTCTACTTCTGCATATTAAGAAGATAATCTTGGTACATGATGAATCAGATTCGTCTTCTAATATTGTGAATGCAATGTCCTTTGGTCAAGCTTTTGGTGATACGAAAGAGTCTGCTTGATATATCTATTTATTATTTTATGAAAATACATTAATACTATGTAAGAATCTTCTGTTGGTCATGCACATGTAATTGATATTTTTCTTACATTTAATATTGTTAAAGTAAAGATATTAAGGAGATGTGGTATACAGTTTAACAATATTTGATATATTCAACTCCGTTCCTTCTTCAAAGGAGAAGCTGAACGGCTACTCATTCCCGGTGTATACCACAGTATCATGTCCAAGGAACCAATCAGAATGGAAAAATAGGTCATCTGACCTCAACTGTACAGAGAGCAATGGATACATGTGTATACCTAACGAGAACATTACACAGCTGTTGGAGTTTTGTTACAGATATCCAAGGATACCAATTGAAAAGAGTAAAAAAAATACTGACAATTTAATCTTAAACTGATTGTAGGAAAATTTAACACTTTACTGTGTTGGCATTATTAATTATTGATAATTATGATTTTTAGTTCAGTATACTTGTTGAATCCTTGTATTTTGATTGATTGATTGATTGTATACTGTTTTACGTCCCTCTCCAGAATATTTCACTGATATGGAGACGTCACCATTGCCGGTGAAGGGCTGCAAATTTAGGCCTTTGCTCGGCACTCAGGGCCTTTGAGCAGGGAGGGATCTTTATCGTGCCACACCTGCTGTGACACGGGGCCTCGGTTTATACGGTCTCATCCGAAGGACCGCCCCATTTAGTCGCCTTTTACGACAAGCAAGGGGGTACTGAGGACCTATTCTAACCCGGATGTGATTATACATTTGTATGTGAAAACATTAATTTTTGTTAGTTCTACAGGTCAGAGACCAGAAGAACTTATGCGATAGTAGTGTATATGTGTTCGTCGTCCGTCTCTCTGTCTGTGTGTAAACAATTTCTCAAAATGATTCTCCTCTTGCAGTTTTGGTCTGATTTCAAATAACTTGGCACATACGTATATTGCAATAAAATCCATAATTATGTAAA
This sequence comes from Saccostrea glomerata, assembly GCA_003671525.1. Classification (NCBI taxonomy): domain Eukaryota; kingdom Metazoa; phylum Mollusca; class Bivalvia; order Ostreida; family Ostreidae; genus Saccostrea; species Saccostrea glomerata. Next base: position 17,741 of record PRKT01001346.1, on the reverse strand, counting down.
TCGGTTTTACTTTCGAACATAGTGATTACTTCAAAAAGTAGCTTCTGTGAAATTCTTTCAAACTGTTACTGTAATAACAGTTTTTTTCTGTAATGTGGCATGTAGGTAGTCAACACTGTGATACATAAGTGTCATTTTTTTTTCTTGATGCAGGATGTTGCCATGGTAACTTAGATTAAAAACTCTTTCAATTTTATTATAAGCTACTCCTACATAGTACAGTTGTAGTCTTTTTGCAACCTTGTCACAAGAAGAGACTTAATCAAGGATCATTATTCTTCATGTATTTATAGCTTCTATTTTTCTCTTCCTTTGTTATAAGTACAAACCAGCACAGCTACGGTCTATAATTTATCATGATAATTCATCCAAAACATCATAGATTATTAAACATTTTCTTTTAGATATCTGTTTGATTCTGAAGAAATCGACGTCTCTGGAGGAAGCCTACAGTTGTAAACAATTTAGAAATGGGTGTCCAGATAAGCAGTACTGGAGTAATGAAGTCTTTGAATGTACGTATTACACGTATAATAAATATCATGTTTTTCTTAAATTAAAGAATAATTATCATAATGCTTTTGATAATTAAAAGGTTTAAGGTACTGTAAAATCACTAATTTTCATGGGGGTTTAATTTTCATTATTCTCATCGTATGGAGAGACCCAAGAATTTATGACCACCACGAAAAGAAAATTTCATATGTATTACATGTACATGTACTATAACACATTTTTCCAGCCACGAAAGTAAAGCCCCACTAACTCATATTTCTTCCTCAAACCTCGTGATTTTACAGTCTTTCAGTAAATATTTACCGCTAATCTAACTTCATATTATCATCAATTTTCATGAAAAAAAAAACGCTATGAAAAATTATATAAAAACATTCTTAATTCGATTACAGTACAGAATGAAATTTGATATTAAAATATAGTTTTGAGTATATAAACTCTCAAAAAAATTTATAAGAAACAAAAATGAGTTATTTTTTAATACGTATACTTATGATTAAATGTTAATGATATGATATATTTTTGAATCATTTTTTTAAATTTTATATTATTAAATAATTCCATTTAAAGATCCAAGTTGCCTATCTATTGGACATAGATGTTTTCTTGATGAGCCTCTCTGTAAAGATGAAGGGTATGTGATAAGTATTTTACTCTGCCAGGAGAAATAATATCGAATAACAAATAAAATAGTCATTTTATAACAAATCCTAGATATGTTCACTAGACTTGATTAAAGTTCACTTCTATTTCATGTTGAAAAGTGTCAAAGGTAAAGAAACCCTCCCTATTTCTAAATTTTACATGTAGAAAAATTTGTTTGTATCTAAGTGTCAGATTCATTACATACATTCTCTCTCTCTCTCTTCCTCTGTGTGTGTGTACACCAAGGGTGTGTGTGTGTGTTTCTGTTTAAGCTAGAGTGCAGTAATTGTATGTCCAAAGACAAAATTGTTTTATAAAGCTCAAAGATCCCGTACATAATCGTAAGAAAATTCTGTCATGTAATGCATATGATTTTAAGTCAGTTACAAAATATATACAGGATAGACTTATTTACAATTCATGCAGATTTGATTAGAAGATTAGAAAACTGTTTTTGCTATTGAACAGATTTGCTACCACAACTTTAGGAAGTACCCCCATCCCAGATATCATTGAAAGTAATACCTGGGTTTGGATCCTAGTCATAGGAATATTTCTGCTGATTATATTCATACTAGTTTTTGCGCTTATAATCATCTTCAGAAGAGAAATAATAAGCATAGGTATTTCTCATTTTTATATCTTTTACTTTATAAAATTGTGAATGTAAAATACAACATTCACATTTGCTGTGTTTTTCTACAAAACCAACTGTGAAATTGATTTGAATACCATTTTCGTATATTTACATTCGCTGTGTTTTTCTAGTAAGCTTACTGTGAAATTGATTTGAAAAACATTTTCGTGTATACTCACGCGTAGAAATATACACGGAGAAATGTGCGTTAACGTGACGTCACAATGAGACTGCAGCGACATAAGTAAAATACAATAATATAGGACAGCGAGAAATTCAAATATTGAGTACATTTTAGTTGCCTCAAAACAGGTAAAATGTAAATATAAGGAATGTTTTTCAGTTTAGTGTGAATTATTGGTGTGTGAATCACACAGACTTGCACATAGGCATATTTTTCATGAAGCGCTAGCGCGCTTCATGAAATATGCCTACGTGCCAAGTCTGTGTGATTCACACACCAATAACTCACACAAAACTAAAAAACATTCCTTAAGTATACTCACGTATAGAAATATACACGGAGAAACGTACGTTAATGTGACGTCACAATGAGGTTGCAGTGACGGTAGTAAAAACGCAACAATATAGGGTAATAAGGAATTAAAATTATTGACTACTTGCCTCCAAACATGCAAAATGTAAATATAAGGAATGTTTTTAAGTTTTGTGTGACTAGCGCGCTTCATGAATATGCCTATTTGACAAGCTTGTGTGATTCACACATCAATAACACACACAAAACTTAAAATATTTCTTAAATAACTTTAACAGGGGCCTGTGTTTTATATCCTCTTTACATATTTGTATTGTTTTATTAGCGTTAACTTTTTCCCAATGTTAAATTTTTTCGCTGCCATATAACGTTATACTTTAAAATTTTATAAACCGTTATGTCTCTGTTACCCATTGTGATGTTACTTAAGCAAGACTTTCTCTTTGTATACTTCTAGCATTCAGATCATTTTCATGAAAATTCAATTAATTCAACTCAATTAGAAAAAAACACTAAATTTAAATAAATGTTTTTTAGAAACAATGTGCTTTACTGCCTGTATATTGCCCTGTTTATTTATGTTTTAGAAATTAATTTAGAAAGATGTATCATTTTGCAGTGATCTCTTTATTACTCTATATGTTTTCAGATATAGGGATGCTCTGTCTTTCTGTTCCCTTTTCTGAAAGACACCTAAAATTAATATAAACAAGACAGCACAATACTTGTTTTGTCTTCTTTTACTTCACGTCAACTTTGAATATGAGAATGTTAATTAATAACTTTTAACGCAAACGTGTGGATGATGCTACTCGTGATATAAACCTATTCTTTATCCACGGGTTGGTGCTTTATCAATAGCACATCATATGGTCCCTCCTCGTATCTTCAAGGAACAGTTTTATTAAAAATTTGATTTGCAAAAATTCTTGTCTTATACAATAAATAATGATATGCAAGAATATTGCTGAAAACAGCAAAACGAATCGTATAATTCAAAGAAGTATCAAGACAGTATCTGTATCGATTACTACAAAGACGGATGTTATCGCCCCTCCCGAAGATTATTGTTTTTAGATAAACGTGGGTCTAAGAGTCTAGCATTCAACTGTTAGGGAAATATTCCTTTGACACTTGTCTTATAGGGTCTAGTATTGTATGTGTAACTTATGTGTAACTTACCATAGATCCAAATCTACAATGTAGGTTAGCCTATCACCGTTTGCACTTTCACCGTTGAAAGAATGACAACAGAATAAAATTCATGATTCCTAGGTCCTTGCAACTTTCAGTCAAAAGTTATTAGTAGTTTGAAATAAGCCTCCAACTGATTTTCAAACATGAAAGACGCAGATATCAAAGACCTTATATTTTTTACTAGATATTCCTCATTTCGCCATACCAACATCAAAAGTACGTGCGACGTAATCAATTTATATGTCATCAGTCTGAATAGAAATCAAAATATTTCATATAGTTTCACAGGGTTTATCTCAAGGTAAAAAACACTAAACAAACACCGCATGATATAAAAAGAACATTGTGTAGTATAGATATCCTCTATCTATGATATATATTATAATCTGATACAACAATAAACTGTATAATTCATAACTCATAACAATTCAACACAAATATAATTATTTGTAGAAGAAATTCCACTCATGGAATATACAAATGAATTAAAGGAAACTGAAGGGAACCAAGAACTAAATGACGAATCTTTACTTTTGCCGGCCAATAGAAAAACCTTGGACGAAGAAAATACTTTTGAAGACAGCTCTTTAAGTTTGTAATTTCATAATTCATAAAGAGAAGTCCAAAATATATTTTTTTTATGATTAAGGTAATTTATACTGAGGATTGTTGGAGAAAAAAACATTTCTGTCGGATTAAAATATTTGGTTTGTGAACGTATAATAGAAATATTTATTGCAATGTGTATCATCACACAATTTTTAAAAACACAATAGATTATCTTACATTATTTTACAAATGTTCACAATGCATAGTTTAGAAAACTCAGATAAATTTGTTTTTCCCCTTTTAATTTGGAAAAAAAATCATAATAGTAATATATAGGAAGTTATGCTTCTTTCTCAGTTTAAGGCGAATTGAATTACAATTGTATTTCTTTTTTTATGCTGATGAATACGGTTTATGAAGAATGGGTATACATGTATTATGATTTGAAAAAAAAACCTTTTTCATGTGTATGTTTCACCCCAGATGTCATATTATTATAACTGTATACTTATATACTCGGAAAATTAATACATGTATGTACGTAAGTCAAATAACAAATCTAAACATCTGAATCAGAATTTGTTTCTTTAAAACATTGTGAACATATCAATGGTCTTCTTAAGTTACGTTTTTCCCTATAGACAATATAGACAGAAAACAATGTGAGAATGAAATAGAAGAAACGAAGCCTGGTGATAATTCCTTATCAGATCATGTAGTGGAAAAACAGGATGACATACAATGTATAGAAGAAACCAGCAAAATAGCAGACTCCCCATCGGAAGACAGTGACACAGAAGAAAGTACCTCGTCCAATAAAGACATTTCAGACGAGATAAACAGATACTTAGGCCAACAGGAGGACAGTGATAGATTCAAGTCAGAAAAACCTAAGATAGGTGAGGTTAAAATTTGTTTGAGAATACAATATTGGAAATTTTACATCCCCGTTTCTTGAAATTTAGTTAACCCATTCACTTTAGGTCAATACTTGTCAACTTATCCTTGAGAAGTTCTATTGGAAAGGAAAACCCAAAAAGGGCTTAAACTTACAGTAAATGGCTTTCCAAGGAATTTAATTCCATTTACTTGAACTTATACTCTACATGTATATATAATAAAAAGCCACTAGAATGTGAAAATTTTAAATTGTTAATGGAATTGATAATAATCAATATACGAGTGGTGATCAGAAAGTTCGCGAACTAATTGAATAACTTCCATAAAAGACACAATATTTGGTTTCAGTGTTGATTACATTTTAAATTAGTCCTCTCCGATTTTAATGCACATCTGCTCATGCGCAAATCACGTGATATAGGCGGTCACATGACCCCCTCCGTAGTGTTCTGTCACAAAAACTGAAAAAAATTTTTGAGTTTAATATTTCTTTCCATGTAAGTTAATTTTTATAACAAGAACGGTTTATTTGTCAAAAATGGTCAAACCTCGGCAACAGAATGGGTGGATAAGAATACCCTTTCCAAAAATAAGCATGGCAACCATCAAAACCCAAATCTTCTGTCTCGGGAGAGACGTTTGTAAAAGGTGGATAGAAAATGGGTGCCTCCTTTTTATCATATCTAATATGTTTAAAATCTAAAGGAGCTGATATCTTAGGTATTTGATAATTATATTATTGTTGAATTATTTAACTATTTTTCAAAGTGTAAATTGGAGGCCTTTGATAGCAAATTGCTTAAATAAAAACACATCTCCTTTTAAATTTGCTTTCACTGGGCAACATAACAAGTATTGTTTTTAACCATCTGCTTTCCTTCATCAAAACGATCAATCCAATCATTGACTGAATTTATAGGAAGTAACCTGTCCTAACAAACTGGTGTACAAATTATTATACTCTACTTCAAAGGGATTTTTAAGATATACCATAAATTTACAGTCGTTTCTTGAACGAGTTTGAATGAGGCAACACTTTTTCGTCACAAGTGACATGCATAGTGACGTCATTTTTTACATTGTGACGTCACAAACAAGGAGCAAAACTTTATTCAACATATGCTATTTATAGCTCTGTGTGTACCAATTTTTCGTCTAATCCGTATTCTGGTTTTGTATAGAGATAGTTCACGAAAATTTATTATGGTTTTGTATTTATAGATATAGTTCGCGAACTTTTTGATCACCCATCGTAATGCTTTTTGACTGACTTTCCGTCTGTTATTTACGTTTTGTTTCTAGAAGTCTTCAAATCACTCAGAGATGAATTAAAATTTGAAAAATATATATTTTGAAAGTTGTACAATTTTTAAATTATTTCGAAAATTAATGGTACATACTGTCTATTTTAATGTTCATGTTCTTTGTATAGTTAACCCCTTCCATGGCAAAGATTTTAAGCATTTCTAGACAAATTGATATTAAGATTTCAATGCATTTTTTCGGGAATTTTTTGTAATTTTTGTGTATACCAATGTATATATATTCTGAAAGCAGGTATGGGCTGTTTCTAAAAATGATTATAAAAATTTCATTTCAGTAGACATCGCAACGAAAACAACCATAATCATGCTGGAATTTCAATTCATTAAATAATGAGTTTCATTCTAGTTTTTTGGCTTTTGAATATATTAAAAATATTTTATTGTTATATTGAAAATTATGAACATGTTGAACACGTGAGATTCTGTTATTTGTATTAATGTTTAAATTTAGAATTACCATATATACTCGCCTATAAGTCGATATTTTGGGAGATAAATTTTAGTTCAAATGGCTATGTCCGACTTATAGGCTGGTCATGGAAGAGTGGTCTTTTTCTGAATGGCGAATTTTAGTATTCTATATGAAAGTTCAACAGCTAATGATGAACGAAGTCTGGATATATTATATCACGTTTAAATTATAATATTATACAAAAATTACATGTATTTTATATAGATGTATTTAATTTTTTATTCGTAGGAGGACATTATGTGTTTTTTATTTCAGGCTGAATAAGTACTTAATTTCTAAAATATTTATTAAAATCAGAGTAAAAAATCAGAGCATTAATCAAAAATTGTTATCTCATTCAGGCAAAAAAGTTTTACCGACTTATAAGCGGGTCAATCGCGAATCCCAGCCAAATAGCCTAAAAAAATAAAACCGACTTATAGGCGAGTATATACTGTACGGTATTACTTAACAAAAAAAAAAACAATTTTATACGAATGGGTTTTCTGATGTATATTTTTAAACTTTGGTTATATAATTGTTAGCAGCCATCAATAAAAATTCTATGCAATAGTTTCATTATGATGGACGGACATATTTGGCCAAATCATCGGCATGAGGCGTGGGTTCCGCAACGATAAAGGAAAAATTGTTTTGTTAAAAAAAAATAAAATTATCACAGTGTTTTCCGTTTAGATGAAATAGACAAAGAAAAAACAGAGGGAAAGGGGGGAGAAACGACGTCCAATGTTGAGTCCTTGAAAAACTATACAGCAGAAAAACATATCAACACACTACATTTAGATGAAACCAACGCGGCAGCAGACTCCTCATCGGACAAGAATAGCGAAAAAGATTATTTCTTACTGGACAAAGAAGCTCCAAAGGAGATAGGCTTTGATTCTAAACAACACGAGGACAGTAATAGAATCATTCCAGAAGAGCATAGGGAAGGTTAGATTAAATTATTCCAACACATATATCGGATTTTCAAATCAATATTTACTTGAAATGTTGTAATTATATACTAATTTAGGTTGTGTATAATTGACATGTTCACCTGACCTAAATACCTGTTTACTGATCGTACAGTAGTCTCCATATTTTCAAAAACCTATGATTTTTAGTTACGTATTTTTAGAAACAAGGTTATAATTTAACTCTTTGCCCCTTGTGCGGTCTATGACGTAATAATAGCATTACATTTGTTAACTTTTGATGACGTTATCCTTTTCCCCGCAGCGCACTTGCGATTACGTGCTGAAAAGACATGGTTTTGAGGATGCATTTACACGGTGTATAATAAGCAACTGTTGTCGTATATATCGCCCTAATATTTCTAATCATCTGTAAAATGAATTCAAGTATTTTGATGATGATTTAATCCTGTTTATTTTGTTTGAATAATTCTTTTATGTGGACTTTTACAGACTTGATATATTATCATAGTTTACAGGTAATTTATTATGAATTTTAAATCTAAATCGACAACTTCGTTCAAATAAATTGTTTGAGTTCCATTCAGGGTGTCTTTTTTATGCTCCTGTTAAAATGACAGACAGCGACACATCCCCTTTTTTTATTTATTTAGTCTTATGCATTACCATTTTATCGAAACTTGCAGAACTTTTCAGTTATAAATAAAAATAGAAATGAGGTCTAGTAGAAAAGGATTATCACTTGAGAAAAATTTCATAACACGTTTTTAATATATTTTTAGGACAAGAAAGATTTTTAGCTTTAAGCACATTTAACTTGATTTATTTGTTCGAGACGGTTTTTTTTAAATTAATAGATATTGTTGGAATATTAAAATATCGATTAATTTCTATTGAACAATACAATAGCCCATTGTAGATGGAAAACATTTTAATTTTTAAAATACATCTAATAAAATTTAACTGATCACATCTTGTTATTAATATTTTGGCTGATATACGGATGAAATACTGCCATGGGACTCGGCATTAAAATCAGTTTTAAATTAGCAATATATCTAAACTTTGTTAGCCAAGGGTTTCCGATTCATAATCTACTCTACTCTAGTGCATGATGGAGATGTGAAGCGTATCGGAACCCCTTGGCTATAGCGAAGATTGCAGAATCTTAACACCTACAGGTACATGTGGGCTACTAAAAAATCAGTACGTTTAACAATAAAGAAAAACTTGGGAGTGATGGGGCTGTAGGCGAATTTGCAATAAATAAATAAAAAAGAAAAGAAAAACATTGAAAAGAAGTTTTTCTTAGTAATGGAATTTTTCAACATTTTTAAAAACAATAGAATAGTTTACAAACGAATCCAAGAACTCCTCGGACGAAGCGATCAGTACTCTACTTTTTCCCGCTGTTGTCCTATAAGTATTCCGATTATTTGTGGAGCAAATGAGACAGTACTCTTAAAATGTTTCTATGAAAATGCAATAATTGTAGCTGTATTTATTGAGAAATATAGAAAGTATTTCCTCAATTTTCCAAGGGTTGCCATCAGATTTCGTTGACACGTTGAATTTTATGAACATGCAGGGTTAATGTACACGAAAACCTGTCCATTTTAATTAAGAAAATGACGTATTTTATATCAATTTATTCAAACTTACAGAAAAATGTCTAATTTATAACATGATAAACAATAAAATTAATCAATTACTCAGGATCTATCAGGAGTAAATGCGTAGTGGATATACAAATTTTTCACTATATACATTAGCGATAGCCCATGATATTACTATAGTATTAAAAAATACAAGTTAACGACAGAAAAAAGAATAATTGATTGTGTTTTTAAAAGATATACAATTCTGACCGATATAAATGTTCATATAGATCAGACAGGAGAATAAACAGATTATCTCAATATTGGATTCTTTTTTCCGATTATTTATATTCTACTTTTTATTTCCGACATTACATAGTTTACTGACAATTTATAGGTTTATTTTCCGATATTTATTGAAGAGTGAATTTCAGAAAAATAAAACTGTGACCGAAGACTTTCTTAATTGAACATTGAAATTATTATTTTTGAACAATACCGGCAAATCATTGACATCAAAAGCTTTATTTTCTTTAAAAAAAAAAAAAAGAAACATGAATGTTAAATTGAGATCATTTTCATGTTTGTCGGACATCACTGCCATAATATAGTTCAAGTGTAGCTGATTTTCTTTTTCATTGATCGATTTTTCATAAACGTGGTAGATAAAATCCATACCCCCCCCCCCAAAAAAAAAAAAAAAAAAAAAAAAAAAAA
>PRKT01001345.1:44675-96067 GCA_003671525.1 Saccostrea glomerata | reverse complement strand
TTCACTATTATAGTGAGATTCCGCTATATTTTCAGCCGCAGTTGTCCTCAATTTCATCAGATAACATGTTTGCAAGACATGGTGGGTATCAAAATGGATACAAAATTGTACCCTTACAAATTATGAATTTTGTTAAATTTTCTATCGATGTGTTTAATAATGCGAACACACTTTTTAAAACGGAAGTTGCATTTTAACGTAGCAACGAGTGATTGCAGTAGCTTTAAAGGTACATGTACTTGGACACAGATTTGAAGTCAATATTTTTTCTATATTATTACGACTTATATATTTTAATAGCATTTCACACAAAAATTAATTAAAAAATCTTATTTCATATAAAAGATTTTAAAATTTCAGATTTTTGGCGGGTTTGATTGACACATCCTTGCACTTTCACAAATTTATTTTATTCTTAATCCTTAGGAAAAGTAGCAATTTCGTTGTGTATAAATGAAAAATATTAATACTATAATCCAGAAAATTCAGAGTAGACATGTTCGAAAGCAAAACGAACACACAATATATTGTCAGTCCGTGCAGTTGTGGTTAGCAGACTGTGACGATTGAACGCACCCGGTGAATTCTCAATATAAACAATAACAGAACTCGAGCCCTGTTTACAAAAACTGTGTACATAACACGAGTGTGCTCGATTTGCTAAACTCTGTAAGCAATCCTTAGTTAGGAATGACGATACTTGTGAGGGAGTTTTGCTTTCTAACATATGTAGTTGGAATAAAACTGTTTTTTGGGATAGAAGTTTTAATATTTCTCATTAATACACCACAAGATTGCCACTTTTCCTAAGGATTAAGAATAAGGTCAAATTTTGTGAAAGTGAAAGGATATGTCAATTAAACCCTTCAGAAAATGAATTTCAAGTTTTAATAATTTTCAAATGAAATAAGATTTTTAATTAATTTTTGTGTGAAATGATATTTATATATATATATATGTCGTAATATTATAGAAAAAATATTGACTTCAGATCTGTGTCCAAGTACCTTTAACCTCGTTCTCATGTGTGAGGGTGTGTGTGTGTGTGTGTGTGAGGGTGTGTGAGAGTGTGTGTGTGTGTGTGTGTGTGAGGGTGTGTGCGTGTGTGGCTCCCCCATACTGCAAACACGTATGTGTGTGTGTGTGTGTGTATTTTGCAATATATGAATATTTTTATATATACTGCATTGTAAGATGTTCGATTGAATGATTGATTGTATGTTGTTTAGCGTCCCTCTCTCGTGGATGTACTTTGCTAGTGGAGAGTTGCAAATTTTATCCTATATTCTGCATCTACGGCCATTGAGCGAATGGGGTCTTTTGATAATAATAAATATAATAATAATTTGGTAATAATAAATAATAATTTGAAGATAAACAGGGGAATTTTAACACGTATGGTGACGGAGTTTGGGTACTCGGGGATACCCTGGTATATGTATCAATGTTTAAAAATGGCCAGCAGGATATGTTTAAAAGAAATACACGAGGGGCATATGCATTCTCTGCTTAATCTAGTAATGAAACATCTTTTGGTAAATATTTCCTTTTTTATTTTACATTTTCATTCTTTTTTGTAATGAAATCAAACTTTGATCTCAAACATGACCTGCTAATACAGTTATTAAAGCGCATTTTTTATAAATCGTTATTTACCTTTAGTATGTGAATGCTTTAGATAATATCAGGGGATCATGGAGAATGCTTATTTGAACGTGAATGCAAGTTTTACTCTTGAAATGTATTTCCTAGGAAGATGATACAAAACGTGTCCATGGAAGAGATGTTTTTGCAGATTTTAATGTGGAAAAACGATCTGTTGACAACACAACAGTCCTTGGTAGATAATTCAATAATAATATATAAAACATCAAATCAGGTGTATCTTTTCATGTTCAAAACATTATTTATGACACCTCTTTGCTCAAGAAATATGTTTATCGACGTCGTGTATTTTGAGAAAACACTTAATAGTTATGTGACTAAAGGAAAAATTTTAAACACATGACAATGTCGAATTTACATCTAATTTCAATGTTTAGAATTTCTTGTTCAAATTTCAGATTCACAGGCTTTAAGATTAAGCAACTTCAATCATCCTCAGAGAACAGAAGATGACGGTAAAACTGCTTGATAAATTAAATACTGTAAATCACTTTTTATTCGCGAGAACTTTATTTTCGCGTAATTACGCGAGACGGTATGCTCGCGAAAATTTAATTCTCGCGTAAAATAAAATTCCTTTAGATTATATAGAGCAATGACCACGATTCGTGAAAATTTTGTCTCGCTAATAAAGAGTCAATGACTATCTCGCGAAAATAAGGTGTCGCGAAAATTAAGTGATCTACAGTATCATTATTTAGTTGTCATTTAGTTGATGATTACGTTCTTGGGAAACAATACATGTACTTCTTTAAACAGAAAGTGATTGTATACGTTTAACACTTTATGGGCATTTATTCATGAATATGACCGGGAATAAATACTTTGAAATATAAGGAGTGTAAATTTCAACATAATGTACTTAAAATGCCAATTTCCTTTTATTAGATTAATTCTAAGAAGTTCAATTCATATTCATCTTTCTTTTATTTGTTCCTTAACAGATGAAGAAGAAAAAGTTACTGAATTATTTTATTCCTGTGAAAGTTTTCCTCATTTTGAGTATGTGTATAGACTGGTAAGAAGTTTTGCAGAAGAATTAAAAACTACAGTGAAAGACTCAGTCGACTGTTCCCTTTTTGAACTAAAGAATCCTCAGATAAAAATTAATGTTTCTGGAGATACCTCGAAAGGAAATCTACGCCAGATCTTTAAAAGAAAAGGTGTTTAGTATAGCATGTTCACATCCACATCTTGTTTCGATTCCATTCCATAGAATATATACATTAAAAACAAGTTAATTAAGGGCATTAAATTAACTTTCAACAACTTTTAATTTTCACTTTTAGGATATAAAGATAGGGATGGTAGGAAATGTTGGTCACCACGAGTCAATGTCTATTTTGAATGCAACTCTGATGACGTGGAACATGATATGGTTGGTAAAACGTTTTCTTTGATTGTCAGAATAAATTATAACTTGTCATCAACAGCTGTATTTAAACCGACAGCAAAGTTCATTCTATGTTAATTAAAACTGAACACGACTCGTAAGAAGGCATTCAACATTTTTGATATAACTGCCAATATCTACAGTATCAGTACGTACCAGGATAAACTCTTCGCATTTGTAACATCTGTCTGCTTTATTATCATGGATATTGACGTGAAATGGCGACACGTGTTTGTGACGGTTATCTTATATATCTGATTACACTTATGTATGTTTGTATTTGTTTGTACGCTGTACATGAAACATATGGAGATAACGAACAGTATTCCAGATCAAAAATCCATAAAACAATACAAAATTGGAGCAGAGCAAACATGGACCTCCAAAATATCAGAGATGTGATCAGGTTCCAAGGAGGATTAGGCAACCCTTGCCGACCGGTCACACACACCGTGTGCTTCTTGTCATGATCGGGAAATAACGTCAATTCAGTGTATGAATAATGGAATAACAATTAGCATGCATGAAAAACGTGAGTCAGCATTTGACTCAATGATTAATTGTATTTATTGACAAGGTCATTGTATTGACCATAGAACTTACGAAATGATTACTTTAAACGAGCCTTCTAAAATGTTTTTTTCATCAACTTGTTCGTCAATAATTTACCTCGTTGTAGAACGTGTTCATACGAAGAGCATACTCTTGCGTATCTAATCAACTGAAATATGTAAACTCTGTATGCAGGAGATGAAGGTACCAGTATATTGTTACATAAGTAAGGGAAGGCGACGATAGAAAAGTTAAAGTCGTCACGTTGATCATGTATACCTCTGTATCCGTTGTAAGTGACTTTCATTGACGCCTTACTCTCCTTCATTAAAAGAAGTACATAGTTATTTTTGTCGCTACCGAGTATTGTATAGCATACATACATCTACACCGGTGACGATTGATTATACAAAACAGTGACGAAGTCATCGGCTTTATATAGGGGCCCTTAGATATACTAACCAATCGAATATGGCGGACAAATTCCTTTTAAGAATCGTGTTCACCCTAGCAAAAAAAATACTATATATTAACTGAAGTGATAACTTTGACACTACGAAAACTTTCATTTACTATCATATTAGTTAAAACTTTTATTTACTATAGTGATAACTTTCACAATTTGATTTACTAAAGTGATAACTATTAATACTTTAGTATTCTGATAGTGATCATTATGGAAACTTTCATGGTAAAAACTTTGAATTTCAATGTACGGGTACTTTATTGATAATTTTGAAAACTTTGAAATACTGTAGTTATAACTATGACACTATAGTGACCAAACGTTTAAAAATTTGATTTACAATATAGTGAAAACTTTAACACTTTGATTAACTATAGTAAACTATAATTAAGTTTAGTATTTTTAACAGGGCAGCTTTAATAAACAAGAATAATACTTTTACATATTTTCTAGATTCATCTGCAGTTTGGGGAGCTGTCTAACTCGAATCAGATTGTCTACGTAAAACATGTTTGTTCAAAAATTCAACAAATATCAAGCAATTTTATTCATTTTGTTGAAAATAAAAAAAATAGCGTAAGAGAAGCAATTACAAAGTGCCTTGAAGAACCTCTGTTTATATTTCTGGAAAGCGTGATACAAATATTTGAAGATTCAAAAACATTTTCTTCTAAAATCGAGGAATCAATATCCTTGATGAATTTGTTGAAAAGATGGGATACCAGCTTCGATAGGTCTGTTTATATGCAACAAAAGGTTATGCATAGAGTTCCAGAGAGAATTCATGATCATTTAATCAGGTAATGTGATACTTGTACCAATCTAATGAAAAAATAAGCTTAAATAATTTCTTCTCAATACATATATTAACAGTCTGATAAATATTATTAATGATTTTCGTTTAATACAGAAAACCTGGAGTGAATGCTTTTGGATGTTGGAGAAACGAAAAGTTTAAATCTTTTGTTGAAGAGGCGTTAGATCAGAAAGAACTTGAAAAAGAATTACAGGAAATTGATAACAAATTTCTTCTTAGTGTCGAACTTCAATTTTTTGCTAAAAGTATTCGTTTTCAACCTTATTTGAAACAAGGAGACCAAATATATTGCGATAATAAAATTACAATAAAATCAGAACTAACTTCATATGCAACTCTAGGTGCCATGATAAGAAATCAGGTTTCAGTTGAAGATTTATATATTTTAACGTGTGGACATGTTTTCCCGCGTCTTCATATGTGTGCCTATGGCAAACTGAATGAAGAGTCCGCGCCATGCAAAATCGGATCGTGTATATTTACTAGTCTTCCTGAGCAAGAACATTTCATTGATTTTTCTGTGGTAGAAGTTTCTAAAGATGTTCAAAAATATTGTGAAGTAGCTTTTATGCGGTCAGAGAATAAAAAATGCAATGCAATCGTGTACACTACTGAACCTTTTGAAAATACACTCGACTACGTTCATAAAAATGGAGCGACATCGGGTTGGACAGATGGTCGCATTCAGTGTTCCGGCTTTATGGCAAAAATGTTTGGCAACAGAAAAGACGTATTTCTGGTTCTGGGAAAAGGCGGGAAATTTTGCGAGCCAGGGGATAGTGGGTCCATAGTTTTTGCTCCTGATAATTCAGCTGATCAAGAAAATGTTCATATTCTTGGCATGCTTGTGGGAACCATGCACGGCGTCAATGCTGACGATAAAAGCGATTTCGAAACCACGTCAGAAGCCACGAAAGCTAAGGACTCTCGGGCAGAAGAAAGACCAGAAGAAGTGAGCGAAGATAGTGAAGGGGCATTTGCATCTTCTCGCAGTTTTGATCGAAGAGACGACGATAATTTGAGGGGAATATCACCCGATGAATTGGCTGTTTGTTTTCGACTGGACTCTGCGCTAGAACTACTGAAAGAAAGAAGAATCTAGACGTTGAGTTTGAAAAAGTTTCGATGTCCTCAGAAGAAGATGAAAGTGACTTTTTTTGAAGGAAATTGAACATTGATTAAGTATGTTTGATATTCTGTAAGCATGTAATTTTTAGATTTTTCTTTTTCTAATTAAAGGCTTACCATTCATTCACTTATCAATATCAACAATTAATATGCTTTTTTTTCAATCTGGTACCTTTAAATTGATATGTGTGATTCAAATACACTGTAGCCTTGCTGACGAAAGGAAAAATAAAGCAACAATTGAATAATTATGTTCTCGTTTAAAATTAGGGATTAATTAAAGGTGCATAGACATATATTTGAGAATATCCGTCAGATATTATAAAGGAGTACCTCTTTCTAACTGCAAAATGCACCGGTGATTGGATTTATCAGCTGTGTTAACTACGGAATGAGTTTTTCATGTTTTTGGCAATGCCGAACTTGCATACGTAACGTGAACTGTGATTCGTTGTTGTGCATCGCGAATCTGTAATGCGGCCAATCAAATGATCCATGCATATTTAATTACATACGACCATTTTTCGGCGAGTTGGCCCACGGGTGATAAGTAAAGACGAGATCACCCGTGGGTTTCCGACGATGACTTATTATGTACTTTGTTTATTTTAGATCAATGCCTTTATTTCCTGAATAAATTATGAAAACATAACATCTGCCTTACTGCTCGGTTACAATTATAATAAATATTACGTACCTGTTGGACTCCTTCAGATGGCGGCCTCTCCTGGCCAGACGCTCTACCAAGGGCATTTAACTCTCGCTGTAACTCGTTAATGGTGTCCTGCATCTCCATCATAACCACAGTGTTATGTCTGGGGGGAAAATGTAATATATTATATTTTACAAATACTACACTTTGCTTACGATCGTATTTTATTTACTTGTAGTTACAGTTTTTACCTCATTTGTTCTTCATGTTTCTTTGACTCCTCATTCAATTGCAGCTGCCTAAAAATGAAGCTTGGTTTCACAATTTTATCTACATATGTATATCTAAACATCTTGAAAGTTAAGGGAAAAATATATTAGGCCTTATGTGAAATGCTTGTGAATGCTTTTCTCCTCTTGCCATACACATTTAACATACATGTACCCACCAATATATAGACCCCCCCTGAAAACTTACAATCTTTCATAGTTTTGTTGTAGCTCCTTGAAGGCTTCCTTCTCAGACGAGGCACTCTGGGGGAACCTGGTAGACAGTGAGTGGTTGCTCCCCCTGGTGACGGTCTGACCCCGCCCCGAGTCTGCCGATCTCTCTCGCTGCTGGATAGAGTTACGAGTCTGGTCACGTGACACCATCATTCCGTTAAGTGATGACACTAGGGGCTCACGCTCGATGTACAACATACTGCTGAGTACACTCATAATCTCCTCCAGAGCTGTAAAATGGAATGGCAGTGAAAAACTGGAATCAGCAGTTATAATGATTATCATAAATCTAACACAATTATTTTGTGAACGGTCGGCGGACATATATTTGAAGTTAATATTTTCTCAAATTTTCTGTATAACATAATGACTTTTATATTGCAAGAGTATTTAACAATAAAATAAAAAGTTAATGAAACTTCTAATTTCTGGTAGGGTTTGATTGACACGTCAATTTACTTTCACAAATTATTATTTTATTCTTGATACTTAAGAAAAATGAAAATTTTGTTGTATATAAATGAAAAATAATAAAACCATAATTAAGAAAATTCAGGGTAAAATTTTCGGAGATGGCTGTAGACTTTAACAATTGAACACACCTGGTGATTCGTTAAACATTAACAAGAACAGAGATCCTGTCCTGTTTACAAAAACAGTTTATGTTTCATAGGTGTATTCAAGTTTGTTAAGCTCTTACCGAACACTAAGCATTGACTGACGTTACTAGTGAGGGGGTTTCGAACACTTTCTACTCTGAATTTTCTGTATTATAGTTTTAATATTTTTTATTAATGCAAAACAAAATTGCCACTTTTCTTAGGTATTCAGAATAAAATTATAATTTGTGCAAGTGCAAGGATATGTCAATCAAACCAGTTCAGAAACTTAAAGTCTCAATAACTTCAAGGTGAAAAAAAGATATCTATTGTATTTTCATGTGATAAGCTATTGCAATATATAAGTTGTCGTGATATTATACAGAAATTTGAGAAAAAAAATTAACTTCAAATCTGTGTCTATGCACCTTTAAAATTAATTTGAAATACATGTATTGAGATAAAGAACAGCAATCATTTTAGCCTAAGTTCATTAAGACAATACCAATCGGGAGCTGAAGTAATACAGACCTCCATACAAACTATACACTGTTCCTATATGTGCCTTCCGAGAAAGACGTATGAAAGCACCAATTGTTCAAAAGCTATGACCAAGGTTCAAGATTGGTGATTTTTGCAAAAGTGGGTCAAGCTCCAAGGTCAATAGGTCGAATTTGATGATTTTCAAAGTAAGCCCTGTCGCAAGAATACACATGTAAAATATGAAAACCATAGTTTCAAACCACAAAGTCATGGACAAAGTTTTTGCAAACAGCTAAACAGAAGGATTGATTGATTGTCTTTAATGTCCCTCTTGAGAAATTTTCACTCAACCACTTGCTGGTGGAGAGCTGCATATTTTGTCCTATATTCGGCACTGAGGGCCATTGAGCAGGGAGGGATCTTTTTCCTGCCAGCACCTACTGCGACACGGGACCTCAGTTTATATGGTTTCATGCAAAAGACTGGTCTCCACGTCCCACAGTGGGATTCGAACCCACGACGCAAGGATCAACTCCTAACTTCGCAACTCTAAAGCAGAAACAATAACCACTGTGCCACATAGGTGATGAACAGAAGGTTGGAGAGGGGAAAAAAAATACATATTCTGGAATCTTCAGTCACTGGTGCATAGAAATCCCTGTAACATGTTACCAATATCTTATCTGTCTTAAAGATACACCATCTATTATAATAACAGATTTAAATTAGCAATGTATTAAATTTTATTAACAGACAAAAGAGTTATCACAGTATTAAGAATGTTTTATAGTTATTCATATATAGTTCATCAAAGCATGGCAAGGTAGCTAATAAAAGTCATACAGTCATACATTCACAAAATTTCAACTATATCTTTGAAAATTGAATATTTATGAAATAACCATTATTTTGAATGGTCAATATTTTACTCCTAATTAAACATAAATGAAACTTTCAAAATCAGTGATTGTGAGGAATTAAAACAATAATTTTAAAGTGAACTTGGTGTGGATTTCAATATCACAGATTCATAATTTATTTAAAAAAATATATAATAATGACAAAAACAAATAAAATAAATATAAAATATCTAAAAACATAACATATGCAAAATTCTCAAATTGTTTTCAAATAGGGTCACAACATTTTATTAAGTATAGAAAATGCTTGAAATACTGATTAGAATAAAAAACTGAATAAGTATAATATCAATATAATCAAAATAATATTAGTTTTCCCAGTTTTGTTTATTGACATTGTACAGGTATTAGAAAAAAAAACGTTCTTTACATGAACTGAGCAATATTAAATGGACGGCTGTAAGACTTTTCTAAATAAAAATTATTTAGCAATTTTTGAAAAAAAAACTTAAAACAAAAACAATAAGTTTTAACTGCAAACTATCAAAAACAACTCCATAGTAAGCACTATTAAATCTTTCAATAACAGAATCTCTTACAACTCAGACTTTGTTACTAATTCATTATTATTTAAAATACAAACAAACAAGACTCCATTCCAAAATAAAACAAAGATCGTAACCTGGACTTTTCATATTTGACCTTTAAGGTCAATGTTTATTAATTGCTAATAATCAATACTGCTAAATCAATCAAACTATAACTTCAAAATTCATAGTCTAGCCATGCCTATTTCACATTACTCACTTCAAAATCTTAACTAGAAGGTCATGCATGTAAAAAAAATCAATCAACCACATGAAACTATTCACCCCCCAAAAGTATTATCCTTTGTCACTTAAAATAGTCCATCATGTCAGAAAGCCAGCATCCATTGTAATTCAGCAAAATTCCACAGAGAAAAGTAGTCTCAGATCCACTCCTTCAGGTTTTGAGATGTTACTCAGTACACATGAATTGCTTGTCTATTTTTTTTAGTCTATTTCAGTCTATTTTTTGTCTATTTCAGTCTATTTTTTGTCTATTTCAGTCTATTTTTAGTCTATTTTAGTCTATTTTTAGTCTATTTCAGTGGTGATATGACCTCCCTTATGTGGGTGTTGGGGGTAGGAGAACCTCTTAATGATGACCCTGGTGGGCTCCTGGGAGGTTCTACAAAATAAAGATATAAATCAGACAATGCTTATTGACCAAACACTTCAAATTTAGGTTAAACCTACATGCTTTATGAGTAAAGAAAAAGAGACAAAGCGTTTAGTATATAATGTTGAACTTAATAGGTACCTAGATCGCTGATACATTAGATATGATGTGGTAATTTGAAAGTACCAATCAATAAAAATTTTTCAATTACTTTAACCCTGATATCTTGAATACTTGTATATCTCGAAGATTTGAAAGTCCTCTCAAGTTCCATATAAGGAGTGAATTTACATGTTAGACAATGCTCATTCAACAAACTCTTCAAAATTGAGTTTAACTTGTAAGCCTTAAAAATAAAAGAGAGGGACAAAGTATGTTGGTGATTTTTCACTTACCTTTAAATGGTCCCTGTTCTATTGTGTCTTGGGTGGAGATAGGAGGTAGGGGTGGGGTGCTTGGGATGGAGTGTCGGTTGGACATCTCGGACTCAGTGAGCCGGACTCGCTTGTTTCCTGCACTGTTAGAGGTGATAGAGCGAGATACTGGGGTGGTCGTTGGAACTTCCTTTGTACCTAGAGGAAGAGAATTCCAATTATTTTCTAAATACCTTCTACTTGACAGCTATACTGACTGACTTTTTCTTAATACAGTCTTGGAATTGTATCATCACTTTTCTCACAACCATGCACTCAATGTTACTTAATTAAAAGGTTATTTTTAAATTATTGGCCTTTGGTCAATTTTCACATCATCAAGGTAACTAAATCTGAACTGCAATTTCAAAATCTATCTACAAACAACTTACCAGTAAATGAGCTTAGCCTATCAATAACTTACCAGTAAATGACCTTGGCCTCTCAATAACTTACCAGTAAATGACCTTGGCCTATCAATAACTTACCAGTAAATGACCTTGGCCTATCAATAACTTACCAGTAAATGACCTTGGTCGTGTGGAGTTGACCATTGGTCTGTTAACAGTGACATAGGATCTTAAGTTATTCTGTGATGCATTTATCAACCTGTCATCTGTCAGCCCTGGTGATCCATACTTAGAACTGCAAATAAAACAAGGATATGAAATTAACTCAAGATTAACTGGGGCCGTTTTACAAATTTAAAGAACTAACGATTAATACCCGAATTTAATTCTGCTTATAACTTTCTAATGAACTTTATACTGAAAATGGTTTAAATCTATTAAAAAGGTATGTAGAAAGATACTTTCACTCTAGCAATTTTAAATAAAACCATTAATATGCAAAATTTTGCAATCAACTGATTTTTTGGACTGAAGTCATGAGTTCTTTTGTAAAATGGGCCCCTGATGTCAATTGTAGTTTTAAGGTCTTCAAAATATGTACAATTTCAGTTACTTAATTTCATGTTTTCTCTCAAGACAAAGCATTAACAGTAACCAATGCTTTCAATTTGAAAAACTTACAATTTACAAAGAACTTTTTGCGGTATTAACCAGTATTTGCCCCCCAAATCAAACTTTGATGGAGTAATATTTAATTAAGTCCTTAAACAGGAGAGTACATGCTGACTTCAAAGCAATGAATAATTTCATGAGTAATGACGTCATATGTACGTAATGACGTCACAAATATGACGTAAATTTCAGTTTTTTATGAATTTTACAGAAAAATGTACATATTTCGTCGATATTTTAAATAAAAGTCACCGAGCGCATGTGTGTTCAGGATAAATATTTTGATATAATGTGTAGAATGATGATATCAATGAAATATGTCAATATTGTTCCTGAACACACATGCGCTCTATAACTTTAAAAGCTAAAATTGTTGAAATATTGTCCATTTTGTCCTTTTTCTGAAAAAGGATATAAAATCAGACTAGTTTGTGACGTCATAAAATCAAAAATTGTGAATACACTGCTTTGGAACTATAATATTTTCTGTTAATTTATATTTCTCGTACAATTTATTGAATTCAGCACATTTCAGGAAGTTTTCAAAATTTGACTTTTGTGGGGGCAAACAAATGCAATATACCGCATATAGTTCTTTAGGAATGACCAATCAGAATCTTTTGCACTATTACCTGATAGTATTTTGGCCAATCAGCATTCTGTTTATATCCAGCTCTAGGATTCGTGGTGTATTCATGGAATTCAGATCAGAAGGGTCTCCCCTAGCCAAAGATGTGTTCATCTGAAAATAATGACAGGTAAAGCATGTTTAAGACAGAATGAAAAATGTATTCCTCAGCAAATTTTCTAAGTTGTCAATTGCAAACATTGTTCCTTCTTATTTAAGTGAAATTCCTATTTGTTGAAGAATCTTTAAAAGAAAATTATTGGAAATGAAAACACTATAACATGAATAATTAATTAATTAATCTATTGGTAATTACATTCCAGGTCTGTCGTTGTACTGCGGTGTTAAAATTAGTCAGGGCGGGGGACCCCATCAATCCCGTCTCGTCCCCCTCCAGGGGGCGGGGAATCTCCCTCCTGAAAAACGCCTGCTGAGGAGGGTCACTCGTCTAAGAAGGCAAAAAACAAGAATTATTTCATCAGATCTAAAGATGAGCTGATGGACTTCAAAGTATTTGCTTAAATTAGCAATGCAAGGCTGATTGAACAATTAAAGCAATGATTGAATTTCTTGGAGGGGATAAGCCAGTACATGTACATGTTGTAATTCGATCATGAAAGATTTTACGAAACAATGACCAAAGTAAATAAAATTACCAAATAAATACCAATCTTGCAAAAATCAGGTTTAATAACAAAAACTTAAAAGGATACATAATTTCTTAAATGGAGAACTTTTTTTATATATACATTTATCTAATTTTTTCTTTTGTAAGTTTATTTTAGTATGTATTCCATTACCTGCTGTATCTGTCGAGTCAGACCCCTGATGTTGGAGGCGGGGGTGGGGGCCGGGGCGAAGGAGCTGAACTCTCTTGAGGGGGAGATAACTCTGTGTGGGCGGGTGGGACGACTCAGTTTACTGGCATACCTTTCCTTAATCTCCCTGTAAACAACAGAATATTAAGTACGTCAGATTTATATATATATAATATAATTACTGTCAAAATTCCTTTTAAGTTTCATGAGTTTTCACTACATATGTTATCATATAGAAGAAAAGCATTTAATTTTAAACTCCTAACAATTTTTGTTTTCAATTTATTTCATAACCAGCTTGACTGCATGAGCACGTACTGATTCAAAAAACGAAAATACTTAACAATAGAGATAAAATTTTTGTTAAAAAATTATGTTTCAGAAGGTTACAAGTAGTATACAGTGTGTATATTTTTTTCTGAATAAAACAAAAGTTGATATATTGTATTTGCTTTGCCATGCAATGAGAAGTAACTGAATATAATATGTGCAACATTAGTTCATAATATCATGCTGCTTGACTGTATGAACCGAGTCAATTAAGTGTATTAACATGCATGGACTACAAACACATTAATTTTTCTGAAGTTTTTGTAAGAAAATGAAAATTAACATGAAAAGAAATGCAGATTACTGTTTGCTTTTTAAAATATTTTTTCTATGTTGAAAAAAGTGACATTCAATGTGAATGACATGCCTGTGATATGATTTCATATCATGTGTACAAATGGTCATATTTGTGCTAGACTTCATATTGTGTGTATGCTTTATCATTTTTGTGACACAAATTGCAGAGTGATATTTAATAGCGTATTTCTGCTTTACAGTAATTACCGTTCCAAATTCAGTGTTCCTACTGTGTATCTGCATAATTTCAAATTCAAATTTTATTATCTTATCTTTAATATATAATCACCTTCAGAACCATTATAACCAGATCATAAAGCTGGGTATATACAGAATCTATTATATATTTTTATCATATTATTAAAAATGAAATGATACTGAACAAAATATTATTTATACATGGATATAATTTGCATTTTTGTTAGAATCAAAAGCATTTAATCAAATGATACATGGTATTTTATTTTATTTATGATATTTTGATTTCTTCATGCATCTTACGCCAATAACTCAGTATAATCAACGTCGAGTGGACTGTGTGAACAAAAATGTGTAAAATAGTTCCCATTACTACATACAGCTATTAGACATTAACAATTTATCACTGAAAAAAATATAGGTAAAAAATTCATTATGATGATACTTAAACAGAATTTATATATCATATCTTGTTCACAATTTACAAGAAATCATACACATTTTAACTCAAATAACATACAGGTAAAATTCTTTCCTCATAATTTTAAACAACTTGGCAACCAAATCAGAGAATAGAAATAGTGAATTGTCAAACTGATACACCCTTTTTCTTAAATATTATAACATTTAATTATTTTCATTTTTTATTAGCATTTCCTTTCACCAAACTCTCCCTTGTACACATGTACGATATGCTTTTCCAGCTACCTCCCTTGTACCAGTTTGAATATAACTGAAAGTGATTATATTTACCTCCCCCTGTATGAGTACATGGGTTTGATGAGGAATATCCCCGACTCCTGCTCTATAGAATCTAATGTCTCCATCAAGAGATTGGCAAGACGAAGACGCTCTGATCCCATACCATCCATCCTGTCTGCCCAGCGCTTAGCCCTCTGTAGAAATAGGATCATTGGTCAAGTTTAAATCATTTTGTGCACTTATCAAGTTACAGTCAAACTTACATTTTGATTCCTTTGAAAACTTAATGTCATATGCAAGAATTTAATTCTTAAATTTGAAATTAAGTGGGTTAGGATATGGCTTTTCCTGGAAGGTATATTAATGCTTACCTTATTCTGCAGACCTTCCAT
This sequence comes from Saccostrea glomerata, assembly GCA_003671525.1. Classification (NCBI taxonomy): domain Eukaryota; kingdom Metazoa; phylum Mollusca; class Bivalvia; order Ostreida; family Ostreidae; genus Saccostrea; species Saccostrea glomerata. The sequence goes on along the minus strand of PRKT01001345.1, from coordinate 80,946 downwards.
TTTATCCAAAATTTCGAAAACATTTTCATCCAAACTTTTACTCTGTTTCACATGTTCTGTAAAACAAAATCATCTGTCAGTGCATTATTCATCATCATCCCATTTTTTGCCTGTACATTAACAGTAAGATTCACATGTCACATCTTTCATTAACTCTAAGATTCACATGTCACATCTTTCATTAACTCTAAGATTCACATGTCACATCTTTCATTAACTCTAAGATTCACATGTCACATCTTTCATTAACTCTAAGATTCACATGTCACATATTTCTGTGAATATACACAAAATGCTACTGATTTCTGTCTCACAAAATCCTGATTTCTTACTTATATACAAAAAAAAAAAATTATGTCTTTACTTTCATTTCTCCTGATCAGGGATCATCTCTACTTTCACTTTAGCTTTACTCATTACGGAGAGTGGACATTTTACCTTCGATCTCCTTCATCCTGCTGTGATGGACGTACTTCCTGACAAGGTGCCCCAGTCTTTTGGCTGGAAGACTTACATACTCATCCATAGTCGTTACAGCATCCTATAACAGAAACATAATTAATGTCATACATATAAAAAAATATACAAGTTCATGAGTTGTGTCATTGTCAGCAGAGTTAAACTCGCTTTAGGAAACACTTTTTTGAAAGTAAAATTACCCTTAGAGAAAAGTTATTTTCATTTCCTGTGGATTTAAAACTTTTTATGAACTTAACCAACATTTCAGAAATGAATTTAATTTTTGAAGATTCATGAGGTTATGAACTACGACGCTTCACGCCGGCATATTTCATGAAGCACGTTAGCGCTTCATGATAAATATGCCGGCGTGAAGCGTTGTAGTTCATATACCTTATGAATCTTCAAAAATCATGTAAAAAGGATATATTAGATCTGTAGTATTACCTTGTACTTATTAACATCCAGTTTCTCGTCATTGACTGCCCGCTTCATGATTTTGGCATTCCTCTCAGAGTCTAGTCTGGTGAACATAATGGCCGACTCTGGTGGAGCCTGAGGAGTATGGATAATGATATTTAAAACAGTTCAAAATCTAGAGTTTCAATATAGTTACAACTTTCAATCACTGTAAATCACTTTTTAGTTGTAAAACTTTTTGCATTAAAACACATCATATTTAACAATAACCACAGTTTGAGAAAATTTTGCTTTGCTCTTGAATATAAATTCATTTGTATTCTCACAAAAAATAATGTGTCACAAAAATTAAGCGATAAGGAGTTACTTTACCCTTCATGATTATAAAAAAAAAAAAACAGTTATAATCTGTAGGCTAGTATTGTTATAAAAGTTATTTTAGACTTCAAAATTTCTTTCGTTCTTATCTGATAAAAAAATTTCATTAATTTTATGAAAATAAAGAAATTAATGCAAGAGAGAACGCTAAACTATTTATTATGTGATATTATGAAATCTATTTCTATATGTATTTATTCGTTTTTATTTATTTTTTCATATCGTTTTGAGAAATAAAATCTTAAAATTTTATTAACCAAAAGTTCTATTGCGCACCTGGATTGAGTTGCCTGAGTAAAGTTTTATTCTATGATTTCATTGGCTCTTTCATTTGATTGGTTATCTACTATTTTTTCATCCAATAATACATTTTCATTATAAGTATAAATTTACCGCGCTTTACCTTGTATATCAGAGCAGTAATACGTTTTCCAGAAAGAAGTATATTTTAAATCCAGTGTCCATCATACGCATCTTATGGTATGTAACTTATATATTTAATTATGTGTTTCATTGCCATATAAAGATTTGATTTACGTTATTATTTTGATTGCAAACGTTTTACTTTATTGTATTTTTGCATTCAAAGTTGTAACTGAAATTATAATGAGTCTGTAAGATTTCAATTTGAATTGTTTACAGTACACATTTTTTCATGGAGTTTATTTTTCTTAAACGTATACTGTAGGTAAATTATCTCCTATGTTATTTTCTCAATTTTTGTAATTTTGACTTATTATCATCGTCGGAAACCCACGGGTGATCTCGTCTTTACTTATCACCCGTGGGCCAACTCGCCGAAATATCGCCGTAAAATATGCTAATTTGTTGTTTTTAGTCAACCAATCAGAAAGTTGGAACTCTTCAATTTTGAAAAGTATGTTTATTACTTTGCTATTTATGGTAAATATTTTGACGCTCGTTAAAACGTGCGAAGTTTGATTTAAAACAATGAAAATCAATTCGTACAGGTCACTGACATTAATATCCGTCAGATATTATAAAGGAGTACCTCTTTCTAACTGCAAAATGCACCGGTGATTGGATTTATCAGCTGTGTTAACTACGGAATGAGTTTTTCATGTTTTTGGCAATGCCGAACTTGCATACGTAACGTGAACTGTGATTCGTTGTTGTGCATCGCGAATCTGTAATGCGGCCAATCAAATGATCCATGCATATTTAATTACATACGACCATTTTTCGGCGAGTTGGCCCACGGGTGATAAGTAAAGACGAGATCACCCGTGGGTTTCCGACGATGACTTATTATGTACTTTGTTTATTTTAGATCAATGCCTTTATTTCCTGAATAAATTATGAAAACATAACATCTGCCTTACTGCTCGGTTACAATTATAATAAATATTACGTACCTGTTGGACTCCTTCAGATGGCGGCCTCTCCTGGCCAGACGCTCTACCAAGGGCATTTAACTCTCGCTGTAACTCGTTAATGGTGTCCTGCATCTCCATCATAACCACAGTGTTATGTCTGGGGGGAAAATGTAATATATTATATTTTACAAATACTACACTTTGCTTACGATCGTATTTTATTTACTTGTAGTTACAGTTTTTACCTCATTTGTTCTTCATGTTTCTTTGACTCCTCATTCAATTGCAGCTGCCTAAAAATGAAGCTTGGTTTCACAATTTTATCTACATATGTATATCTAAACATCTTGAAAGTTAAGGGAAAAATATATTAGGCCTTATGTGAAATGCTTGTGAATGCTTTTCTCCTCTTGCCATACACATTTAACATACATGTACCCACCAATATATAGACCCCCCCTGAAAACTTACAATCTTTCATAGTTTTGTTGTAGCTCCTTGAAGGCTTCCTTCTCAGACGAGGCACTCTGGGGGAACCTGGTAGACAGTGAGTGGTTGCTCCCCCTGGTGACGGTCTGACCCCGCCCCGAGTCTGCCGATCTCTCTCGCTGCTGGATAGAGTTACGAGTCTGGTCACGTGACACCATCATTCCGTTAAGTGATGACACTAGGGGCTCACGCTCGATGTACAACATACTGCTGAGTACACTCATAATCTCCTCCAGAGCTGTAAAATGGAATGGCAGTGAAAAACTGGAATCAGCAGTTATAATGATTATCATAAATCTAACACAATTATTTTGTGAACGGTCGGCAGGGGATGCTCTCTCCTGCATGGCACCTGATCCCACCTCTGATGTTTTAGAGGTCCATGTTTGCTATGCTCCTATATTGTATTGTTTTATAAACTTTTGATCTTGAATACTGTTAGTTATCTCCGGTGTTTTATTAAAAAGAAATTAATTGAAAATCAATTTTTGAATGCAAACAATGTTTTTCTAGACCTATCAACTTTAAAATAAAAGAAATTTCAAGCTCCTGAGCTTTGTAAAATCAACAGCAGCATTATTATTCCTAACTCTCATGGTATTTTAACATTTTGGGTGTGCATTCAATTAAGAAATAAGATATCATTTTTAGAGTTTCCGGGGTTATAGAAGATTTGATCACATACCGACTTCATGTCACATCCCGATGAAACTCTAAAAAATGATATTTTATTTCTTATATTTATATTTTACTTTTATTCATGTTTCAATGAAAAATGGGCGCTATTTGGACATTGTTATAGAAATGCAACATAACGTAACTACAGCGTCATATGACGTCACAGTCAAGACTTTCTAATAGTCTCGTGCGGTTTGCCCAACTGCATGTCATTGAAAATTGAATGTCAATTTAATCTATATTGTCATATAAGGAAAGACATTAGCAATTGTAAATATTATGTAACTAGTGAAGAGTTAATGTAATAAATAAAAGAAATTATTCCATTTACCCTAAATTTTTAGGACCCAATCCAAAGTTCTAAATGCATTTCATGTACTTACTATAGTATAGTGCTATACTTACTATAGTAGACATTTTTAGTCATGTTCTGTAGTTATTCTTAATGCTATACTTACTATAGTAGACGTTTTTAGTCATGTTCTGTAGTTATTCTTAATGCTATACTTACTATAGTAGACGTTTTTAGTCATGTTCTGTAGTTATTCTTAATGCTCTACTTACTATAGTAGACGTTTTTAGTCATGTTCTCCAGTTGAGGTTGTACTTTACCCTCCATGTCAAACTTAACAGAGTCCAATTCCTGCAACAGCTCACTAGCCTGCAGAAACTCTGAAAATAATAATTGGACAGTCAAAGATAACAAACTGAAATTGACATAAAAAAAATTTATAAAAATACTAATCTGGAAATATTGAGACAGAAGTGGTATCAAGTGCCTAGGAGGAGTAAGCATTACCTGTTCTTCACACACCCCATTAATAGCTTCACTCTTATAAAAACAAAATGGGGAGACAATGCAGACTAAGGAAATTCTCTATCAAATTTAAAAGTTACCAGCATCCCCCCTCAAAAAATGGGTATCTAATTATCTAGTTGGATTTTCACTAGCCATCCCTAAGGAAAATACAGTGACTGTATAATAAATGGTTAAATTTTGTTATCTTGAACAACAATTATATTTTAAATACCAGGGGTATGTCAAAGAAAGCTGACAGTCTGAACCACTTTATATTTCAACCCCTACCTTTCATATATCTAATTTTTTCATGTATATAATTGAAATTTAAATTATAACTTTTGATTTTGTATAGTTCAAGAAAATAGTGTTTGACTGTATGTCCCTTTTGAATTCCTCCTCATTAGGAGTATGCCTATTGAAAATAATTGGGGGAAAAAAGGGGGGGGGTAAAATTTATAAACAGTCTGCAAATAGGAAATCACTTAGTTCAACCAAAAGACAAATTTTGGTGACTGTTTGTTTTTTTTAAGGTTCATAAACCCTCTGCTTACTCATACAAAATGTTGCTTGAACCTTAATGATTTTCCAGAATATATGTATATGTATTATATAAGTAAAGTTCAAACAATTATAGCATAGCTTGCAGGGCAAAAAAGACACTTTAACTTGGCAAATCTATGAATAATTAGACATTTATGTCATTAAGAGTTATCTCTCTTATCAGAGTAATAATGAACCTTAAGAGAGATGTAACACCCACCTCTGTCCTGCATGACTCTGGACAAGTTCTCTTTGAAGATGACGATGCCCTCGTAAGCCTTGAGATACTCCCCCACGACAGGGTGTTCCGCTAACTTCTTAGACATCGCGGTGCTCTGGCGGCGAGCGTCAGGGGGAGGGGAGGTACCCCTATCCTCCATCTCTATCTCCTCTGTAAAATCAAAGTAAGATTTTATATTTCCATTGTCTTACAGTAATGTGCTGTACATGAATAATGTTTGATTGTATTAATTAGAATTTATCCATCTATTTTGTGTGATCATTCCAGGGAAAAAAATTGTCCTATGTACTACACCTCTTAAATTGAACAGATGAAGTGAGAGAAAATACTTTAATGTTTAAACATGATACTTATTCAAAATAATTTTTTTAACACAATGCTCTTATCAATTAAAGTTATGAATTTAATAGCTCCAAAAGTTATACATTACAACCTTGGTTGGGACAGTTTACACTTTATAAACCATGAAGCAGTATATAAACTAACCCATTTTTAAGCAAATCAAGAAGTGTGTTGCAAATAAAACAAGAGATGTTTGTAAAACACTTATGCCCTCCTCCCCCCAAATTGGAATTTTTCTAAGTCCAAAAGGGTATAACTCTGTCTAAAATGGTGCAATCCTACCCAAAACATTTTTTACCTAGATATTCAGCTGAAATATCTGTATACTAAATTTCATTTCAATATGTGCAACCTCTGCAAAGAAAATGTATGGAAACCGCAATTAAGTGGAATTTTTCTAAGTCCAAGGGGCATAACTCTAACAAAAAGAATGTGATCGTACCCAAAACAGAACTTGACCTAGATATTTATCTGATATATATGTATACTAAATTTCATTTCAATATGTGCAACCTCTGCAAAGAAAATGAACGGAAACTGCAAATAAGTGGAATTTTTCAAAGTCCAAGGGGCATAACTCTGACAAAAAGAATGCGATCGTACCCAAAACAGAACTTGACCTAGATATTTATCTGATATATCTGTATACTAAATTTCATTTCAATATGTGCAATCTCTGCAAAGAAAATGAACGGAAACTGCAAATAAATGGAATTTTTCTAAGTCCAAGGGGCATAACTCTGTCAAAAATGGTGGGATCGTACCCAAAACAGAACTTGACCTAGATATTTACCTGATAAACCTATATACCAAATTTCATTTCAGTATGTGCAATGGTTGTGAAGAAAATGAACGGAAACTAAATGGACCGACCGACCGACAGACAGACCGACGGACAGCAGCAAAGCAATATGCCCTCCCTTCTTCGAAGGGGGGCATTATTAGATTATTTTCAAATGTCTTTTAAAATCAACTTTGACCTACAGTCAGCTGACTTTTTTTTTTAAAACAGAAAGAAATGAACCTTTAATTTCATCTGGAATGGGGAAGTCATCGTCCTCCACGAGCTGGTCTTCTATCGACCTCTGGGACGGTACGGAGATAGCGGGGGACTTAGAGCGACGTTCCTCCGCTGCTAGTCGCGACTCCTCTAGACGATTCTTAAACTGGTTCCTCAGTGAAGCGCGACTCTGGGAGGAACTCAAGCGAATCTCGTCCTCCGTCAATTCCGCACCAAGTTCTGGGTCAGTCTGAGTCTGTTAAATGTTTGAAAAGTAATTAATTAAGAAAATTGATTTTTCTAAGGACTGTTAATCCTAAATGACAATAATAAGAATGTACAAATGATAACATTCATCATAATACCTTTATAATCATACTAAGAACATGCAACATATTTATTAGGATTTTTGTTAAATCATTTTAAGTAGAAAAAGATAATTTCTTAAACTTTAACTAGTTTTATTTCTCAATAAAAAAATTTCCAGAGTCAAGAATTTTAAACTTATTTTGTTTCATTGAAAACCAACTCAAAGTAACACATATGCTAACACAATCCAGTTAGAAAAAAAAATACAACCAAACAATAGCAAAAGATTAAAACAAAAAAATAAACACAAAACATGTTAAATTACACACAAATTCATATAATACAACACTGAAAAGAAAATCTGCATTCATTTTGCTAATCCCTGAAAACAAAATAATTAAAGTGGACTGAAACATTAAGGAAGTGTGGACTCATTCAGTGTGGGACACGGTCACTGAACAGGTTTTGTGTAAGCATTTCAAAGGGAACATATCAATAGAAACATGTGACGATTAAGTCAAAAACATAATACAACCAAGGAAGTCAGCAATTTGTTAGATGAATCTGAGATCGATATTATGGACATTTGTGAAGGTGTCATGTGATAGTAACAACTTATGGTGCCATGTTACGTTTCCATAGTTACAAATTACAGTGCCATGTTACGTTTCCATAGTTACACATTAAGGTGCCATGTTATGTTTCCATAGTTACACATTTAAGGAGGTAAGGGAAGGTTCACCTGGGCGTCACATCCAACACGGGACGGATATACCTCGCTATCCATCATCATAATATCCAGCTCTGTATCCGCTCCACCGTGACGCGCAATCATCGAATCTGTGGTCTTCCCTGTTCCTAACAAGTACTTAAAGGAATCCTTGGATGACGACGTAAATGTGTCCCTGATGGTGCTCCCTCCTGTCGCCATGGTAGCAAAGGTCATTTCCCGTTTGCCGTGTGGGGCAGATATAACCTTCTGGCTCCCCCTGGTGGAGAGATTGCTCCTGTGGGGTCCGTACCGCTGTGATTGGGAGGATCCAAGATATCCGTGGAGCGGGGGGAGGGGGTGGAGGGACGTGTAGGAGAGCTCCTGTAGGAAGGTCATCATAGAGGATGGCTAGAAATGGGGGAGGTAAATGTAACAGCATCATTCATTCAGAGATTATACAGTTTAGATAGCTAGAAATCAGGGAGGCAAATGTAAGAGCTTATTTCATTCAGAGATAATTACAGTTTACATAGTAATGTTAAATATATTATATTTAAGTGCAAAAAAAATCTAGATTGTAAGAAAATTTAATAAAGAAATGGAATCCTTGATTTTGTATTGATATTTACCAATGTAAACATTGAGTGGGCATTAAAAATGTTATTTTCAAGAGGCCAACACTGTGTATTTATTGAAAACCAATGTGAGGTTTTTGAACAATAAAGGAAGAAATTAAAAAAAGTTAAAGTAGGAAAGACCATGAAGACTGCAGAGTTAATGGAGAGGAAAAGAAAGAGGGGAAGGACTCCAGAAAGTAGTTTGACTTTGTTTGAAAAACTGGGATATTCATTTGACCCCTAGGTTTTTTGTGAAGAAACACAGCAATCAGTGAGAAGTCAGGTGTATGATACCTCATCCCTAGTGTTCAAAGAATCTCGGGTCAAAGGTCGCAGTAGTTCTACAGGTAGATTGGGTGTCTCAGAGACTCTGAAATCATCCTCCAGTATCCCGAGCTCAGACATGGCTCGCGAGTTGAGATCGGCAAACTGATCGAACATCGTATCTGGCAGGATGCCAAGCTGTATGGATTCCTCGGTCAGCTGACTGGCCAGGGAGATGATGGTCAGGGTCCGCTCTAACTGGACGTCGGTCAAAATCGGGTCGGCGCTGATCTTCTGTAGGGCACTACGTACGTTTTCCAGGGTCCTGTTCTGCATGGAGGACAGATTCTCTTCTTCCAACATAGACTTGACGTTGTTAACAGCAGTCTCTTGGGAAAGAGGGAGTTCTCTACCTTCGACAGCTCCGTCAGTGAATCCTGGGGAGGTGCTGAGAACCACACGACCTTGAGCTGGGGTCACACGGGGGGTCAGCCAAGCATCTTTATGACCCGACTCGGGGCTTTGAAGAAAACTGTGGGGGGAGTGAACAGACTCTCGGCTGCCGCCCTCAGATATTTCTTGTATTGGGAGGGCGTACTTGAGCTGGGACTGTGACCTCAATCCTCGACCTCCGTTCTCTAGAGGTCGCGGGGATCCAACGGGGGTCCTGGGTCCAGAATGAATTGCCTAAACAAAGTTTAATTAATAGTAATTTCTTTTACATCTCTCTTAACATGTTAGTTTAACATCATTAGCTAGGACTTCACAAAAAAAAGTTTTTGTAAAAATTAAAATTTGGGGAAAATTTTCTTTTTCCAGTCAATGGATGAAAATTTTAAACAAGCAAACACCACTTCAACTTTTTTGTTGTTGTTAAAAACAGTAAGCACACCCACTAAACTCTGTAAAATTGAATAATTTAAAAGTCGTTCACTTCATGTTTAATAACAACTCCCTCATAGCAACTAAATCAACAATAAATTACCCCTGAATCTACTTTCACTTTCTTAGTTTTCTTTGGTAAGGACTGAAATGAAATCTGTATTATATATACTGAATTCATACACAGGACAAAGTGGAATGTGTACACAATAGTTTGCTTGATATATACATGATATAAGGTGTCCAGATGAAGTTTCATGCTCTGCAATTGTTTTCTTTTTAATTGTTCTACTCCATTTTTCTACTGTTTGTACTCTGAATAAATATCTACCTACTGAATCTGTTTATATACATCTGTATTAAGTATAACATCTATCTACCTAACATCTATTGTGCTCATGATAGGTGTATAAAGAATATTATAGCTAGTGCACGTACATGTTACATACATGCACACAAATATTATATAAATGGTGCCTGTTTTGGAGGGTAACATTTGAAATTGACACCTCAAGGAAAACCATTGTCAACCGACGCGTCAGCGGAGGTTGACAATGGTTTTCCGAGGGGTGTCAATTTCAAATGTTACCCTCCAAAAGAGGCACCATTTATTTTATTATACTGAATGTCTTATTGATTTAGGACGTCAGCAAAAAAAAAAAAACGTCGATCGTCTTTACGTTCATGTATAGAAAACTTTCACACTCACCGGTTCACTAATCTCCTTATTGTTTGTTTGATACTCGAATTAGAGTCATTTATCATATAAAGTTTCGTTATTTCTGGCTCGCAAGTATGTTTCCTACACTTGCAAGCATGTATTGTCTGTCGTTTGTTGTTTTCAAGTAAGCTCCATCGGACGCAAGCTTTTATTGACGTCAAGTTAATTCCAGTTCTTTCAAACGCGCAACTGACGTTTTGAGAATTCTACGGTGAACCGTACACGCATAATTTCCACGCAGGTGGCATTACCGTTGTGTTACCCGTTGTCACATGTGTTGCTAAGGCTCATGGTAATCGAACGGATTGTTAACTGCGTCTAAATCAATCAGATTTTAGTATTTAACATGAAAGTATAATAATTATTAATACCGTAAATTGAAAATTACATGTATCAAAACAAATAATATTTACTAAACAAAACAATGGCAGCTATATACTTGAAGCTTGAATTCATATTGACAAGACTATAATATATAATTTACATGTATACAAAGAATTTCTGAAAAACTGCATGATGTTTAAACGTGTGTTTTATATGCACACAATATATTTCATGCTAAAAATATTGAATTATACTGTAAACTGACTGCTGTGAAGCCTTTATTAATATATTGAACTTATAAAACAAACAGAAAAGTTACAAGTTTATACACTACAACATCAAATAAATCTGGAGTATTGAGAAGTCTAACATAAGCTATTAAGGTGTGCTCCACAAAGGGAGGTAACTTTTACCTGTCCATCAACCAAGACTTTATAATTATCTGACATGGAAGTCTGTCTGTCCAGCTTGGATAGAATTAAATTCATGTCAACAAAAGGTTCTTAGTATCTATCATCATGTCGAATATATCAATTTAGGATTAAAACGATTATTAAAATCACAGAATCTAGATAAATGCTTCAATTTTCATAACTTTAAATAAAGACATGTTGAATATACAAATGCAAGATCCCTTTCATTATAATTTAATTTTGTGACCTATTAATCAATCATATATCAAAAAGTTAATTTTGCTCTTTCATGCTATTTTTTAAAACAAAATAACAGCTCTCCCGCCTAACTCAAGAAGAAGACTTTAGATCCCCCTCTGTATTTACCTTTCTGACTTCCTCCACTCTGGGTGATGGTTCCTGGGGTTCCACGGCTGGCGGTGCTGACATGGCTCCTGACGTTATTCTTGCCTCTGCCTACAACAGTGAAAAAAGAATAATAGTTAGTTTCATATTCAGCATCCTGATACTTACATTAGACATAGAACAACTTCTCAGATTCAAAGTTCAAAGAAAAAAATTCTTACAGTCACAATTAATAACCAAAAAAATCAACTTAAAAAAAAAAGTTAAAATGTTATGCAGAACAGAAAAGCCAATCTTAAATTCATCAGACAATAAGGATGATAAATTGTGGCCAAGAAATTCCTTGTATTGGACACTGCAAAGAAAATTATTTGGTGCTGAGAACACAGGATAATATTATCCTGAAAACAAAGATGGTACACATATATAAAGAATATTAGAATGAAATCATTGAGAGCTATTTTGAGTGAAATAGCAACAAAACAAAAGATGCATTTCATTTTAATGAAGGTGATGACCAAATTGACAAATTTAATCACCATGACATTATTTTTTTCACATAGAAAATTCACAATACATCGATTACAGTACACATACACATCACAATTTTTAAGTGTCATTAGGGTTTAATAGTGAATGTCAATGTTTTCCAGTGATTTTTTTGTTTCTGTAGTTTATACATGTATTAATTTCTTGTGACACACATATGGGACATATCTTAATGTGGTAACTTGACAGTTAAAAACATTGATCCGTGATTTTGAAGTCCCTGTGAGGGGCCTCAGTTATTTGTGCTGTTATTTTTACACCCTGTGGTGTACCTCAGATCTAAGTTTCTCCTCCCTGGTACTCCCCCTCCTCCTCATGTGACCTGGGGCGGTGTCCACCTTACGCGAGGCATCAACATCCTCCAACGTCATCCTCACCTGAGGCTGTGACCTTGTCCTCGAGACGACCTTCTCCTCAAAACCAAACCCAGACATCCTTCTTCCTCCTTCCTCATCAAACTCCTCATCCGAGTATTCCTCATCAGGAAGATTCAGGATTTCTTCCTCGGACCTGAGTCCTCTGGAGGACAGTGTTGTTTTCCTGGAGGTCATCTTGCTGTGGTTCCTCAGTCCTCGTGAGGCAGTCGTACGTCTAGACTCCTCAACCACCTCCTCCTCAATGTCCTCCTCATCTTCTGATCCATCTTCCATCTCCGGTTTGAAGCTGAAGTGGGTGCCCTGTCTAGACTGCTTCTCTGAGAGCCGGGATTTATCAGAGTTTCGTGATTTTCTCAGACTCTGGTGTGTGTTCTGACGAGATTCTTTGTCGGCAATGTTTCCACGTGAACTCCTTCTGGAGGTTGCCTTGGAGACAGGGTCAAGTTGTTCTGCGTCGTCAATCAGACTTTTACGTCTGGACGAGACTCGTCCCTCTATGTTTGACCTCTCACTCCTGTCTCGAGCTGATATCTGGCTCTTGCCTCTGCTTGACAACAAGCTCTTATCTCGACTTGAGAGTTGGTCCTCTTCTTGAGTCGACATCTTCTGACTTAACTCAGATATCTCAGTCTCAGCACCCTCCGGATGTAAACTTCTCTGTGACGCCCTCCTAGAAAGGGATTTCAGCCCCGACTCACCGTGAGACAAACTTTTCCTGGACATAGACCTGGATTTCAAGCTTTTCTGTGACTTTGTCTTGTTTCTAGACAGAGGCTCGCTGTCACTATCTATAGCATTGTCTTCATCTTCTTCGTTCGGGTCTGTCAACTTAGAAATCTCAGTGTACAGTCTCTCGGACTTGCTATGTAGGCTGGCTTTGGAGAGCGAGGATCTCCGTTTCTGTTCGTCTGTGTCATCCTCAGATTGAGAACTGGTGGATTCCAGTCGGTTCTTCCTGGACTTTCCTCTGGATAACAGCCAGGGGGCGATGTCTCCATCCAGATCCGTGGATGAGACGCGGCTAGAACTGGATTTCTGTCGCTGGGACTAAAAGTTTTTGGCATTCATAATCAGAACACATTCTTATCAATATACCTAGTCATGTTTAACAATTTCATAGAGATAAAGATACATTTTGTAACTTTCGTACTGCATGCATATGCATATGCAGTGTATGCAACATAAATGGAAAGTCTGATAAAACTTCAAGAGTTCAAATTCTTGTAAAAATATTTGGTAATCAAAATTAATACATTATGTAAGATGTACCCTTTCAATTTTTAAGATCTGTTTCAAAATTAAAAACATAGGTTTTACTAAAATCACCAATAACTTCTACAGGAAGTTGACAGCAAAAGAAAATCCTACCAGATAAAGTGGCATCCAATACTCCTTGTTTTAATAATATATTCATTATTAAATTGAATTTAAGTGTTTGTGTTTTTACCTTAGCATCATCTGTCTGTTGCATCAGATTTGACAGTTCCTGGTCTGTTCCCTCGGTAACCACTTGAGGGGGTGGAGACACCTGTTTGGGGGGCGGGGTTATGACCTTGGGGAGAGGCTGACTGATTCTTCGCGTGATATCTGTTGTCTTAGTCTCCTCTTCTTCCTCCTGAAAATAAATTCAAAATTTTAATTTTAAAATCTGCACCTTCTAATATATAACTCGAATTTAAGCTGCAATGTCTGCATTTCTGATATATTGTATTGGTTAAATGCCTAAGTCAATCAATCTTTTCCAAACCAATACATTTTGTATGACACAGTATTAACACCTGACAACATCCACAATTAAATAGGGAAAAAAATAAAAATTCATTATTTCAAATTTTCAATTCTTTCCTCACTTTCTGTCTCATTTTCTCTCAATCCACTTCAAGACTTGTATGTCATGAAAATCACTCCACAAAAAGAACTCATCCTGATCTTGTCACAAATTTTGCCACTCACTCATTACATCCAAGCTACAGGTGTGAAAATACCCCCCACTCTACTGTCATTGGACATGTTAAGTATACATTTACCTACTGTACTCTGCATAGAATGAGAAAACCTGGATACTCCTTCTAGTTCTTAGGTTCACACAGAGAGAAGGAAAAAAAATCCAACGACACTTCAAACTCTCCTTAGTGTAACCTTTGATCAAATACTGACATAACTATCCATCAAAAGACACTCTGTTTCACTAATATCCCCATTACATAACATGCTGTGTTTCAGGGGGACAGTTCCATGGTCCCCCCTCCCTTTGATTAAATTCTCCGACTGAGGCTAAATCACACAGATAACAGTCTTCTCTCTGTCAAATCAAAGCTTTTTTGTATCTCTCTGTACACTACCATTGACAGGTATTGTACAGATCTCCCCCAGTTTTACACTGTTCTTGTAAATTAGTTTATGAATAACATGGTTTTTTAACTGTTGAGGGATTTAATATCAAGGCCAAGTCATGTTAAATGAAAGATTTTTAAAGATCCCCTGAAAGGTTTTGTTCCTCTGATAATGTACTTTTAAATATAATTATTAACCCACCCCCCCTTCCTGGGCACCTCACCGAGTGATCTTTCCCAATCTTAACCAAGAGTTATAAGACCTACAAATCAAAATTTAAACATAATTTATAATTTTCCTATGATAATAAATTCTTTTAATATACTGAAAAAAGCGCAAGAAAACTAAATAAGTACAGCCTTCAACAATGCCTTAGAAGCCAAGTACAGTTCAATGTGGCTTCTTTTCTATGAGAATTTTTTTTTTTTGGCATGAGGTTTAACCATGTATCTATAAGAAAAAAAATCCTATGATTTGTTGTTTAAGAATTAAGTTTGCCAGGCCTGACTGGGTATCACCCCCCCCCTCTGAATGCGCTCTGTGCACCTTTTAAATAAATCAGATAGTGACATGTCTTTTTGAATATCTGGGATACTGTGAACGATCCTGATAGTAGATAATTCTTCTGAAATCACACTGAAGTCCCCATACTTAAATATATCACACCTCTCCTAATAATAAAATACAAGCCCTGAAGTTCAAACACATTATGTAGCAGGAGATTTCTTAAATGTAAGGACATTTTTTTTCACATTTTCTCTCCCAATCAACAAATGAATAAAAGAATTTGTTACAATTAACTCAAATGAATTCAAAAAGCAATGGATAAACACAAATTTTTTTTTTGATATTCTTACTGTTTGATTATACGGTACCTTCTTCTTTGAAAAATTAACCACTCCAACATGAAACTGACCTAAACATTATAGGACTGGAGCTTCATTTACCCCTCTAGAAGGTATAACATATAAATCCCTATCTTATTATCATTTTAATTGGTTCAAATAAGAAATTGAATAAAATGACAATGTCACTGTTGGGTATTTCCGTTCAGATCTGTGAGTCTCATTTATGACATCATAATGTTAACTATTCATGGATTGAGAACTATAGAACTTTCTTCTCTTCTTCTCAACATGTCACACAATTCTTTTTTACCCTCCATCATATTTCTTCCCTTTAATACCTGTCATTTTGAGTTCTCTGTCAGAATTTATTTTCATTGACAGGTCATAATACAATTAACTCTAATTTAAAGAGACCCGTCAACACAAACTGTGTACTACAAAACAATTTCCCAAAGTGATAAAAGGCCTATACCCATAGACAGCTTTTAATTCATTTTGTTTATTATAGATTTTATCTATCACTTTACATGTACTCTGTAATATTTAAATATTAATTTCATCCATACCCCTCTCTGTTAAAGCTTTGAATTGCTCAAACAGTGCACATATATGGTCCAGATATTCTAGTTTTCAATTTTGAAAGATGAATAAAAAAATTCTTAAACTCAAGGTCTAATTTTCTTGAATCAGTTCAGAGAACATTTTATTTTCTCAAAGTTAAAACTTATATTAGCACAAAAGAACTCTGACTAGTGGCTCAGACCTGAGAGTTCATTACCAACAGAATTTGTGTACATCTGAGCTGCTTCATTTTCCTAAGTGAGCATTTTCAATGATAAATGAAAGGCAAATCCCACTTTCTTCTTACCTCTATTACGAATCTTGTCTTTATTATTTACAATATAATGGCTATTTCTCCCTCCCATGCCCAATTCCCCCTATCCTTGTCTTTAATAGATGTCCCTCCATTTTGCCCCCCCCAATCTACTCCTCCTTATATATCATTCTGCTACATCTTTTTCTCTTTCTTCCACCCTTACTGTATTTCTCTTCCTAACTCTCTCCCCTCCTCCTTTCTCTACCTGCCTCCCCCTCTCTCTCTCTTTCATTCTTTCTCCCTCTATCTCTCTATCTTACCAGTTTCTCCTGTTCGTTGATGAACTCCTCTAGTTGTGTCATGGCGTCATCTGCCTCTTTCTCAGCTTCTGTCTGCAGCTTCTGAGCTTGTTCCACTTGTTCTATCAAAATATTCCTCTCCTGCAAAAATAATTTAACAATTTTATACTAGACTTACAGTCTGAAAGTGCATTGAATTAACCCTTTCTACAGTAAGTCAGTTATAATTTAATTTATACAAAACTTGGAGTACTTTATATTAGTACTCTCTATTTCCAGTGATCTGATATAGATTGACATAAAGCTGACAACTTACGGCTTCCCATTTAGACTTGTGTTCCTGGAACTGGGACTTGAGGGTGTTGACCTTCCTCTGGGTCTTGGCCAAGGTCAAGGTCAGCTGCTCCTCTAGCTCTGATATCTTCTGTTGACTCTGTCAAACATCAACAGGGCATGAAGTAAATCTTTACAGTGACACATGACATTTTATTTATGAGAGAGAGAGTGTGAGAGAGACAAAGATAGAAAAAAAGTTAAAGGGAGACACACACACACACAGAGACAAAGAGAGAGAGAAAAAGAAAGAAAGAAAGCAACAGAGGGAGAGAAAAATAAAGAGAGAACAAAGAGAGAAAAAGAGAGAGAGATAGACAAACACACAGAAAGAGAGAGAGGAGAGACTACATACCAACTGCCTGTACTGTGAGAATCTGCCTGGGATCTGGTCCTTGGGTACAGAGGCCTATAGAAATAAATTTAATAAATACATCTTCTAAAATCTTCATTTCCTTCAGAACAGCATTTGTAAACATTCTGAATAAGCCAATACTTTTGATATTAAACTTATACTGAAAATTTACAGAAGAAAGAGTTATTCCCCTTAACACAGCACTTTGTAATGAAATGAATCCACAAGAAGTTTCAAAGTTAAGCTATATTTGACTCTTTTCAATACAATTCCAAAAAAAATGTAAATTTTGAATAAAAAATGCATAAAAGTATTGTTTGATCAGTGAAGATTTTTTAACTTTGCCCATTTCAATATTTTTTTAATGTTAGAAATCATCTCAGAAATGTAAATATTTTGTGATTGTGCCTATGTGATTCATCCTATATATAGTTTTCATAAATCACAAAATGTCATAAAAAAATAATTTGTTCTAAGATTTTTATTTTTAAAAATGATGAAAAATTCTATTTCTGTCTATCAGTTAAGCATTTTTTTTCTATTCGGCCATATTCATAAGCAAACTATGGAAATCATTATTTTATCACATTCCCTATAAATTTACAGTATGAAAAAAGTCAATATTATCTTTGTATCTAATGGTTAACCAAAGTTTGTCACTTGTTATAAAAATGTCGTAATCTCTGAGAGCTCAGTGATTACATAAGGAACATGGAGGGAATGCAGATCATAAATGTTCCGGACAACTTTGAAGTGACAGGGCTATAAATATCATTGCCAGGTCCTCTCATATTACAGAAATTATAGTGTGTGATCAATTATTACACGATGAAAATTATAAAAAGGAAAGTGCCTAAAGATGGGGATATAATTGTCATTTTTGTCATTTCCCCAAAATTCTGCATTTTTTCAAAAATAAAGATTTATGGTATTTTAAATATTTCTTTCAACATTCCTCTCCAAATTTTGTCCATCATAAAATGAAAATAATTATGCAAATATGACAATAAATTCCATTGGGAACAAAATGTAATGCATATCAAATTTGTACCGCAAATTGATATTAAGGCACAAAAAATACAGAAAGGTTAGATTTCTGGTAACTGAATTGACAAAGGAAAAGGACTTTTCTCATGTAAAATATCAAAATTAATTTTAAAGAGTTACTGTATACAGGGTTATTTTCCCCACATGTTATTTTCACCCTTTTACACCTGCTTAAAAATTTGCCCTGTTTTAAATTCGCCCATTCCCAGTTCTGTTAAAGAATTTATACTGTGTTCTTTGAATTCACTCCGTTTTAAATTTGCCCACTTGAGACAATGGAGAAAGCAGCGAAAATAAAATGGGGGCAAAAATTTCCATGTATACAGTTCTTTCTCCCTTTTCACTTGCAAACTTTTCTGCCCTCATTTAAATGCACCCAGACATGTTATTCATAAATTTGAATTTATTTGAATTTACCCACTTTTATCACCTTCTTTTAATGAGGGCAAAAGGATGGAAAATAAATCTAGCCCTAACCCTGAATACAGTATCAACATCATATGACACAATTAAGATGTTTAGAAAATTATCCTGAATCAACTCAAGGTTTTTTCAATTCTTGAGTGAGTTTTTTGATCTACATACCCAGGAAGTATCATCTGTCAACTCAAACTGGTTGTCAAATTGAACCTTGACCTCAGCTTCAGGCACAGGGTCAAGGGTCGACTTGTTCCGCTTGGACTGTCGCGTCTCAACGTGAGCAGAAGAGTGATCTCCCCCTTCATCCTGGACAGACGACTCAGCTGTCTCTATAGCAGAAGAGAATACTCAATTAATGCTGAGTAAAATATAAGAGAATACTCAAATAATGCCAAGTCAAAATACATGAGTCTATAGTAAGAAGATATTACATAACGAACAGCCTTTCAACCCTTTCTTCAAATATCTAGACTAGTAAATGTGTTGTAGCAATAAACTTTTCAGACAAAATGTAATAAAACATTGAATATGCCATACTGTTTCTCGACAGTATTAATTTTTTGCTGTATTTCATAGTAGGAATTTTAATTTATCAACTTTGTACAGGAATATCAATTGTTCATTCAAGAAAGAGTTATCTCTCAGCGGTTTGACGAACATTAAGGTCAGGTTTTGATATAAATGTTTACCTTTGACCTTGACGGGTGACTTTGTGATGGTAGGTGGGGGTTTAACTGGTGACTTCTGTTTCTGTTGGGGAGGCACGGACTGCTTGCTGGATTTGGTACTGGGACGACTCTCCTAAAAATAGTAACAATTAAGATCAACCTTAGAAAAATGTATACAATCACATAAAATTACTGTGACGGAACTTTCCCTTGTGTTCATCATGATTTGTCAATCAAATGTCAAATGAATTTCAGTTTGGATATTTCTGGCTTTCCAAATTTTTTTTTTTAATATTATGTTCACGTATTAAGATACTATATTCATCAACTTTCTCCTGTTTGAGTACATAAGTCATCATCTTTTTGAATCATTTCAATATCAATACCGTCATTTAATCAATCAGTCACAACAGAAAATTTAGTTCTGACACTGTCTCTTTAAAAACTTAAA
Organism: Saccostrea glomerata; assembly: GCA_003671525.1. NCBI lineage: Eukaryota > Metazoa > Mollusca > Bivalvia > Ostreida > Ostreidae > Saccostrea > Saccostrea glomerata. The sequence goes on along the minus strand of PRKT01001345.1, from coordinate 61,175 downwards.
TAATTTTCAATCAAATAAAGTGAAAGATTAAAATTTTCCTAATGAATACTTACAAGTACAATTTATTTTAAATATTTGAAAATGAAAGTTCAAACTAAAACAACAAAAAAAATAATCATGCCATGAACACTCATTTCAATATGTAGACTTGCCTTTGGTTTAATAACGACGAGCTTGTGTTTCATAGTGATAATTCCATTTTACAAAAACATTTCACTTCACAAAAAGTGACAAAATCAGAAATACAATTTTACAGTCAAGTGAATAATCAAAAGCACAAATCACAAATACAAGTGCTTCACTGTCAACAAGCTTAAGGGAGTCGCTCCTAAAAGTAAACTCCGAAACCTCTGTTTATTTACTGTTCAAATATTTCCTTATTTAATCAAATAAAATCCCATACTAGAAAACAGGTAAAAATTAACTAAAACTCCACAGTTCTTACGTAACTTCTCTTCAAATTTCTGTGACAATATGCTCAACTCATTCATTTGCGTAGTATCCAACGATAAATTTTCATTGGTTTTTTATAATAATAACATCAGCGTCCGGATTTTATTACATTTCAAATAAAAAGTCACAATTGCGGAAGATAACTAAGATGAAAGGTGCCGCAGTTATTATCCCTGGTCATTAAAAACACATATCCCCACTAATGATCAGGCTCTATCACTCTATGATGTAAACGCGAGGCTCAGCGATAATATGACTCCAAAAAGCATATCCCTTTTGTTCATCAGAAACATGTCTGATTTTTTAAACAACTTCTGTTTTTTAATATCTATAGCCTCAAGCTGAAAGATCTTCCCTTTTGAATTTCTGGTCAATATTCTTTTTAAGTGACTAAATCAAATTTGTTTCTGATTTTCTTCCCGTTCCATGTAAAATTAAATCCCATGATGAAATCACTTAGTTTTCCCACCCTAGTTAGAGATTAAGTTTCCCCCTTTTGCTTATGCTTCACAGAGCATCGATTAGAATTTATTGATCATAATAAAATGCCTTAACCGTTCATTCCAGCATCCCGAACACTGTATACATTGGATGTGGAGAAAAATTAATATTTGAGGTTGTTTTAGCTATGAAGCATTATAATTGTTTACCAGGCCATGCCAGGAAATCCTTTATCCCCCTACTTTATACATTCTGTCTTAAGTTACCATAACAGATTTCAATTGTCATGGTGACAAATTTCCGGGGTAAAAATTTGGACATTGATTTTTGCGAGTCTGATCTGGATCCAGAGAAAAATTATTGAGAAAAAAATTAGGAGCATGCAAATATTGACCGTAGACAGGGTGCTGTTGAGGATAAAAAGACGATAAATATTTAACTCTGTAAAAATCTGCCAATATTTCGACATCAAGCACATGGAAAGCCTAATTGAATTGGAACTTTTATGAAATAAAGTTGCCGCACTGACGCAAACAAACCAAACCAAACACACAAGGAGGTGACAAGAGCTGAGACTAAGTAAACTAAGTATTGGCAAAATCGCTGGTTTAATAAAAGTAACATGCTGCTGATCAGCGCTCAGTGTATCTTTCTTTAAAAGTTTGGCCCAGCTTCGAGAAGCATGCCATATTGATTTAAAAAAAAAAAAAAATTTACAGAGAATGTGTCAAAAATATACCCATTGTGGTATAATACAATTACTCTGCAAGTTTTAGCAGATATTGAACCTGACTTTTGTAAACTTTTACTCAGCATTGAGACAAAAAGTTTTATTGATTTTAAGGGAAAAAATGCATTTGAAAAGTAATTAATGAAAAATAAATCCATAATACATGTTGAGTACCATTACAGTCAGGGATATTGTAGAGAGCTTTTTTTTAGCTTAGAATAAAATTATTTAAAAAATTCTAATCAAAAATAATTAAATTAATTAAAAAATCAAAGGACATAAAAAAGCAAAGGAAAAAAAATTTACACTTGGAAAGCAAAATATTTATTTTTTTCATTTCTGTGCATTTCTCTCTCTCTCTCTTTTTCTTTCTCCCTCTCTCTTGGTGTATGACAATTCAAACTCAAAATAAAGCATAAATTCCTGTGAATTCCGAAACATACCTTGATTTTTCCTGCAGTTGCCTGGATATGACCATAACAAAATAGATTATTTGTTTACTACAACTCATTATGGAAGCTGAATCTAACTATATATTCTAATCTCAGCATTGCATATGGCTGACATTTTAACATGACCTTGACCTTTGACCTTGACCTCACCTGTTGTGAAGTGTCATCTTCCTGTATCTCAGGTGGCTCTATTCTGGATTCCGCAGAGTTACCCTGAAGAAATGAAAGTTCAAATTACATGTATATCTATCTTAATATTGATGTAACATGTACATTGTACAATACTGATAGAGTTGCCAATAATTGTGAAATTAAAACTCAAATCTCAACAACAGATAAAGAATTGAAATAAAAAAATATATATATATTATTAAATTGTGCATAAAAAATTAAAAATAGTCTATAAGAACAAAAGTCATAAAAGTAGTCACATAAAATTACATGCAGTCATGACACATAACACTTCTGTAATCAATATGTAGTAGCAAGTACACATGTAGTAAAATGGTTAATAACTGATTTAATTGATCAGGATAGATATTAGTTGAATTGCAGCTTAAAAAGTGAATATAAAGCAAACAAATGCTTAGTGGCTAAACACATGAATGTGCACCCATCTCCAACAGCAGAATACTACATTCCTGATGCCCTGTAATCTCAAACATAAACCATTGACATGGGAACAAGTGCTTTGTATCCTATTTAAGTACTTTTAGGTTAATACAGATATATGTAGTACACATTTTACCTAAAATTGTTAATTAACTTCATCTTAGTTTTATAACTGTGCATTTATTGTGTAAAGTTGCTTTAAAAAGTTCACCACTAACTGGATGTGAAAATTATGGTTCCCCTTAATTTTCATGGATTTAATTTTCCTCCTCTAAAGATTCTGAACTAGTAAATAAGGTGAGGGTTTGGGACCATTAAGTATGAAATCCTTTTGGTGAGGCTAAACTTTGTGCACAGTTATGATCAATTATTAATTAGTTAAAAAACATTGTTAAAAATTAATGCATTTCACGGGAAGCATAACCATTGCAGATACTATACAAACAGCGCTAAAAAAGCAAAAGTTAAATGTATGTGCATAATGCATGTTTAATAAATTTAAATTAATGTTTTCAGTGATGTTAACAAGTTAGTAAGTTGATGACTGGTTATGTATTATATTTCTCACAGTTAAACCATCCCCGATTAGTTTGGTCTTTTTTATGTCAGTAATACATTAACGGAGAAGGGGTTAGTTACCTGTGTTAACTGCTAACTAACAGAACATTGGTTAACATGGTTAATTTTTATAAATGTTCTACCGTTGCGTTTAATAATGCAGACAGAAATAATCTTTTTCTTGTTTAATTCCATATATCCTTTCCAGTGCGAGTTGACAATTGTAACAAGAATCAATTTGTACACATTAATGAGGAATAAGTGAGATTCAAACAGGCTTAATTACCCCGCAATCATCGGTTGCTATGTTAAAATTGCAACTTCCGTTAAAAAAATAGTGCTCGCATTTTTAAACGCAACGGTAGAAAAATTATTAAAATTCAAAACATGCAAACATGCCAGCTTTTGTTCATTTTGATACCCAACATGACTTGCGGTTCAAACATCTTGCATGGTATCGGATGAAATTGTGGGTATCTACGGCAGGAAATATAGCGTAATTTCACTATAATAGTGAGATACCACTATAATAGCGGAATTTACGTTTCCCCCCAACCTGATTAATTAGTCTTTTGTTAACTAGATGCAAAATTAATTGGTTAATATTAAAATTAATGGGTTTAATGAGGATTCAGATTGATAAGACGTACTCGGAGTTGAAGCTCGACCAAATTTTGTCGGAGTTTATCGGCTTGGTCCGCGGCTAGAGCAGCCTCTTTTTCAGCCTGTATTACCTGCTGTTCCGCTTCGCTGATTTGTTCCTGAAATGTCAGCAGCAACAGTGCAACAACAACCAAAGCAAAATTTTAAACAAAACATGGCTAAATTAGTGTGAAAAAATAACTCTTCAAGAGTACATATGGAGAATATGAACGAAACTCAGAAACTGTTTACATGAAGCAAATAACATGGGATCTGAATCTGTACAACTATAACTTACTAAGGGTACATGCATTCAATACAAATATTTCATTCAACCTAGCAAATTTTTATAGTCACAGTAATAAGTAATCTTTGATATAATAAAGACATAATACATATCCTTATTTAAATTATCAAGTTTTATTCACAAAATGTATTTTTTCTGGCGAGTGCAATATTTGATTATGGCGACCAGAAATTCTGAAATGGCCACCAAACATTTTTTTTTTAGGTCGCAATTTTGCGACCTAAGAGCAAGTGTGATTTGGAGCACTGGATCAGCAGAACTACACAAAACTATTAGTTAAACAATTAGTTATATACAAATATATCAAAGTGCATTTACTTATCCTGCTTTGATTATAGCAGGTTGATATTACATTGATAAATATATGAACAGCCTACAGAACCACAATTCAATGTGTCAAAATATTTATTCCCCAATACAAACACATACATTATCCCAATTACCCCTAAAATCAATGTGTTTTATGACTATCAAATTGTGCAAATTGATTTTCACCATCAAACATCAAATCTTATTTAAAAAGAACTGGAATCTGAACAGTGAATTTTTAAGAATTACTCATAACCTCCTGTTTAATGAGGTCAATCTGATCCAATCAGAACCTACCTGATACTGGATGATGTGAAAGGTAGGGGGGTCAACATTGATAGTCTGACGAAGGTCAAGATACTGAACCATTTGGACGGCCATTATTGGAATCTAATACTGTATTTTATCACAGTCTATATATAACTTTTGGAATCTAATACTGCATTTATCACAGTCAATATACAGTAATTGATTACTGCTGTAGAAAGAAAACTTCCTCAAAGAAAAGAAAGTTCCTGTCTTGTGTCAGTTTTAACTGCTAGAGTTGTCTCTCTTGGGCACCTCTAAGAGTTATCTCTCTTTTTTAAGTGAATGCACTTATTGCACAGGCGTGTCCCTTCACAGAAAAATCTACATTTTAAGTTTACAGACTTTTTCACAGTTGACCACTTTGTGTATTACTGTCTCCACTGAGTCATAGAGTTCCATTTTATATCAAACTTCCTTAATGTAAGTGTACAACATCATTTTATTTTCTCCTCACATATTATTATAATAGAATGTCTTGTGTACATCACTTATAGGTCTATGTATCCAACAGTATACTGACAGTCACTTTGAATCTTTCTGATACAAATTACAGTTCTTAAATGTTTGTCAGATACGGCCCACTCTCCTTGAAATTCCAAACCTGATAATTTAAAGATTATAATAAAATTAACATCCTGATTTTTAAATTTAATTATGATACGTATCAGTTTCTATTTCCATTAAACTTCATAAAAAAAATCTCGCAGTACTGAATGTAAAGTTGATGTAAATTTATTGCTTATTAATGAAGAGATCTGATAAAAAGTCTGCTTGTTCACACAAGTAATAAAGCAAAATAAGAGGAAGAGAGGAAATGACTTTAATATTCATGTAGTAAGTCATGGATAAAGCTTACCTTTACACAAAATTACAAATTCAACATGTTCAATATTGAGCAAAAACATGATTTTAAACTCTCATCACAAGATACTCTGATTTATGTACATCATTATAAAAGACCACTAGACCTTTAAATCTGAAATTGGTAAAGAAATTGGACAGAAAATTGCCCCCTTCACCTTTACAGGTGGTCTTTTTCCCAAACTCTTTACAGAAGCCAAACCTGACCCCTGTTTTAGCGTATTCGGTCTGATTAATGACCGTGTATGTAAGATTAGAGATTAAGTCCTCCAAAATCTACAGGTGATTTAATACAGAACTTTTAATCTCCAGGGAAAGCCTCAGATAAACAAGGAATATTGCTGACTTTCACATTTTGATTTCCTGCTGATCAAACATCTATAACCTGAAGTGCAGAGATTTAACTACTTAAAAAAATGTAGTGGTATCTCGGGCACTAAATATGAATGAACAAATGAAGATTTTCCTGTTTTAAAGCAATTACTCTTTGGTACAGAATTTGGAGAAATCACAAAATATTACTGCCCTTTCAATATCATCAGTCAATTAGCTTTATAGTGCATTGTCTTTGAACACTAACTTATAAACATTAGTCAATGACAAAGTGAGTAGAATTGCCTCTTAGAACTTCTCCTGGTTAACTCTCAAGTTTAAACTTGATAAAACACCCTTAATTCCTTAATCAATTTCTGGTCTGCATCACGAGATCAAGATCGTCACATAGAAACAATTCAAGAATATAAAGGAAACAGTTTTTACTCAGGCTTCCAAATAAACAAAAAACATAATTGAAGACACTACCAAGAAAATCCTGGTTGAAATAATCTACTTCCAAATCGACACTCCCTCACTAATAAACTGTGACTCCAAGGTACATACACACCCAAGACAACTTATCCTGAATAAAACAATATCAAAAGTCACAAAAGTAGGAATGAATCGCTGAACTGATATTTTTCTCATTAGGAGACAGGTTAATTGGACATTCTGCACTAACAGCTGAGTACCTGTCTGTAAGGCTAATTAAAGTTCTCTGGCTTTGATGGTTGGATTGTCAATTAACTTTATAGATGGAGGTTAACCCACTTTAACAACCGGATCTCCATCAAATCATTGGGGTAATTTTACATAAGGGCAATGATTTCCAATAGCACATAGAGCTTAGCTAGGGTGACTTTCCCCTTCCATAACACATAGTGGTTAAGGTAGCTTTCACCTTCCCTAGCACACAGGGCTTAAGGTGCATTTGACCTTCCCTAGCACATAGAGCTTACTGTAGCTTTCAATTTCCCTAGCACATAGAGCTTAAGGTGCCTCTAACCTTCCCTAGCACATGGAACTTAAGGTACCTTTCTCAATCCCTATACACAGAGCTTAGAGTAGCTTCCCCCTTCCCTAGCACAGAGAGCTTAAGGTGCCTCTGACCTTCAATACCTAAAATATAGAGCTTAAGGTGTTTCAAACCTTCTCTAGACTAGTACATAGAGCTTTAGGTACCTTTCCTAACAAGCATAGCTTAAGGTGGCTTAAACAACTTCACTAGTACATAGAGCATAAGGTACCTCTACTACCCCTCTAGCCTTCTTGAGCACATAACAATTGAGGTGCTTCTAAACTTCTTGAGCAAATAATGCTTTGGGTACCTTTCACCTTCATATAGAGCTTCAGGTGCATCTACCCTTCCCTAGCACATAGAGCTTTAAGTACCTTTCCCCTTCCCTAAAACATAGAGCTTAGAGTACCTTTTCCCTTCCATAGTACATAGAGCTTAAGATGCCTCTAACCTTTCATAGCACATAGAGCTTAAGGTTTTAAAGATCATATCAATGAGACATTCCCCAAAATTTTGGAATTAAATAAATAAATTTGTATTTCAAGGAAAAGTGTTTATCTCCCTCCCCCCTTCCCAAAGTAATGCAGTAACAAAAACTATAAAACTTTTTTTCTTTCAGACCAGTTAATAATTCTATTAGACAATCACACAGTTCTTTATACTACCACTTGGGAATCTAAAAAGCTCTGTGACTTACATTTTATAATCTTGTTAATATGTAATTCAGGAATATAAAAGTCAAACAAATATATAGATAGTACAGCATGGCATGATTAAAACCCTGTTCCCTTGATTTGGGTTATGTCATAAATTTGTTCTTTAAGATTTATTTTCTTTTGAAACAATTAGTTCACTTCTATATATACACATTCTAAGTTCTGTGTGAGATTTAACCCTTTTAAATTAGCCGTTAAATTTCTTAACACTATATTTGCGTGAAGGACCTTAATTCTCATTTTGTTTAAAGAACACTTGTTTAGTGTTGAATCAAGGGTGGTTTTAGATTTAAATAAATTTTCACAATGTCAAGTAAAATTGGAGAAAACAGATTTTGTTGATTAATTTAACATGGACTTTTAATGTGTAACGATTCAACAGCTACAATTTTAGAACTTTTAGTGGTAAATTAATTTGCCGGAAGGACTTGTGCAGCTGAATTATTAGACTGTGAACTGGTACATTTAATGCTGTGGGATTACTTTTCTTAGTTTGATATTGCGGTTCAATATTTATTCTTTGAGAGGACGGTGAAATTAAATGTACATGCAGCATATTTTTCCACTTCCAAAGTACGCATGATTGGATTATAATTCTTGTTTGTATAGACCCCTGATTTTCAATTGGGTAATTTTTCTGCATTAGAGGTATATTGAGGTAAAATTCAATATTGATACAAGACTGAAAAGCCTTTCCCGATCAGGATTTTTGAGTTACATAGCTACAACTAATGAAATCTTGCAATAGGACTCAACGTTTAAAAAATTACATAGCAAAACATGAAAAAAGAACCGAAGATATATAGAGGGGGTGAAAGAATGGCTTTAAACCCAGATTTAACTGTTTTTCAATGAACTTATTGAATTTGAATTGAACATATTGAAAACTGATACAAAATTTAAATCGCTCTTGGAGATATCGGGGAGTCTCTGTGTTCCACTAACCACTGAAGACGTTGTGGTGATCGTCGTTAGGAAAAAAAGAGAACCTGACTCAATATTGATTGGTACGTCTTTTTACGGGAGATTTTTATTCTTTTCTCTATAGACTGGATTACTTCTGGACTAGGGGAGAATTATCTGACACATCTCTCCGTGGTCTATTGGATATTGTGTTCTTTTTTTTTCTTTCGAGTGTGTTGTGGAAAAAATATATTGTGGAGTGTTTAAGATTAGCATGTCTGTTATTGGTTCATGTGGGATTCCGTTCATCAAGCATTATATATGTTGAAATTTTGTGATTTAACCTGAGAAATAGGAAGTGAATTTCATCTGTGAATGACCAGTGATTAGTGCTTACATTTTCATCTGCACCAGGAGAAATATTTCAATTGATGGAAACACCGTGAGGAATTCATTGAGCTGCTTTTTCCTGTAAAATTTCCATGCAATTTGGCTTTTAGCTGCTGCATTGAAGTTCTTATAGTGACCAAATATTCTGTATAGACAAGGATTGCTTGAAATACACTGCTGGTCAAATCTAAGAATAGGAAATATTGATAAAAATTGGCAAGTTGTGGTATATATATATCTAAAAGTTAAAAGAGAAAATGATTAAGTACAGTCTTATCAATTCAATTCTATTCAATGTAGAATGCCTGCATGCATATCACACAAGTAATGAAGCGGCTACCCTTCAGTCTGTGAAAACTAAATATTTTTATAGGGTGGGGTGGGGAAGGGAAATATTTGAACAACAGGGTTATATATTACTCCGTTCAATCTTTCTCCCTACCCCACCCTTTCCCTTACTATGAGTTGATGCATATTGAAAAGGGTGAGGGTGGGGGGTTGGCAGACGTCTGAATGTGCCATTTATATTGAGAGTTTTTTCTCATATTTTTCATTGATATTTTGGACTTGAGATTTTTCAGCACTTATTTCTGCAGGGACCTCAGGAAAGGTCTGAATCACTGCCTTACTTATCACAGACAAACCTTATAATGAAACATGTCCCAGTGTGCCATGTCTACTGAAGGCTTCTTTTGATATTTTTAGTACATTGATATTTTGGACGTGTGAATTTTTTCAGCACATATTTCTGCAGGGACCTCAGGAAAGGTCTGAATCACTGCCTTACTTATCGCAGACAAACCTTATAATGAAACATGTCACCTTGGGTCTTCATTGTTCTTCTCTTATAGGATTAAAAACAGTTTAATGGAGTTTATAGTTATCTGCCCCTATCTGTGGTGTAGTTCTCAGTGTCCATAACAGTGCTGGATTTAAGCTGCGATAACGCCTCAGACTTCTCAGATCTGTTGATTTTATGTCGTTTGGAGTCTATGGAAGATTACTTCTGATAAACTTATCTGTAATTGATAGTCAATGTTTAAATGCTAGGAGTACCTGGAGATATTTGTCAGTCTTGTTTAAGTTTCTGACGTAATTATACCTCTTCTGAGACAATATTACATAAAAGTTCTAATCGCATGATGAGAATCGCAGATAGGAACTGTTAACGATATATATTTGGGCAATTTTCTTCTTAAATTTCTTAATTTTACCTATCGAAATTGCTCTTCACTTGAAGTTTGTAGTAAATCAGTTCTTGCCATGAGACAGAAATTTGAGATTCAGAAATTAAGCTTTGTCTTCCAATATACCCATTAAAAGTGATCAAAGACCTAATTAATCACTTTTTTCTGCTGTCATTCATCAAATTAAAATTTTTTATTCATTTTAAGCATTAATAGAGACTTTATTTTGGGACAGGTTCTCATTAAAAAGTTTATGATGTTTTGAATACTGGACTCAAACATTGAGTATTAGTCTCTCACTGAGTGCAATTGAGTCTTATTCCCTTATTATGATTAGGTCTGAGTGCAGTTGTTATGTGTAAGAATATGAACTAAGAGTAATTGGTGTACCAGTATAAGATAGTATACAGTTGCATTTTATTGGCAAGCTGCTGATTTCAACAGATAGAGTACGGTATTTATAAAATATTTGGTGATAAACATTGGGATAAATGTGTTAACTTAGGGGGAGGGGGGAGGGAGATAAACACTTTTCCTTGAAATACAAATTTATTTATTTAATTCCAAAATTTTGGGGAATGTCTCATTGATATGATCTTTAAAAAAGTTTATGTGCAGCACAAATTACATGACATAAATCCTTTTCTAACATAGGCAACTACAGAGTTATCTGGTTATCAACTGTTAAGTTCTAAAAGAAAGTGTCATTTACTGACTTAGCAATTATAAGGTTTTTTTCAACTTTAACAATTTAATATTTTCACCCTTTTAATTTGCATTAAAAGATTTTGACTATAATTTAAATTATCAGAAGCTGATTTCATTCTTTATTTAAAAGTACACATTGTCAAGTTCTTTCAAAAAAGTATTTTTTTATCCTATTTTAAAGGAGTTTAACTGAATGCACATGCATCATTAATGTACATATTTAAGCATAACACATATTTCAGGACACATAAAACATGTGAATGACTAAGATCAAGTGCCATGTTGTCTTGATCATTGAATCAACATTAGTCAACGACAAACACCGGGCAGTTGGCAAACATTGACTCCAAATCTGTGTGTGTTTGGTCAATAAATCCTGATATAGATCAACACAAGCGTTATTCAAATTTGTACAAAAAAACCCTCGAATTCAACAATGAATAAACTCACTATAACAACTCAAAACAGATCTGGATTAAACTGAAGTAGTGAGGCAATCCACTTAAACATGCATCTCAGGATTAAGAAATAGACTTCAAATATTTATAAACAGACAATCATTCACCTGCATTTTGTCTTAATTTGAAATACAGCTAATGCCTAAATATTTTGATTAATTCACATTACACAAATTTCACAAAATTATATTTGAGAATTATATGAATGTATTTTTTTATTTATTTTTGAAATTTAAACAGCGATAAAATTTATTTTTAAAAAATCACAGAAATTTTTCAGGGGCATATAATAATAAAATCAGAGAAACATGAAGAAAAGTAAATTAATAATAATAAAAAAAATCCTCTGAAATACATTTCTTTTCCATTATGCCTTAAATTTCCTTTAAAAAACAAATTAATTTTTAGAGATGATTTTCTTTGTATGGATTAAAAAAAAAATCAATTTAATAAAAGATTCAGCTCATAAACTCCAAAGAAAAATACTCATGAAGTGCATTTAAAACTTCCATGACATTATTTCAACTGCTTAAGATTTTATCTGTAGTTATAATTTTTTGAGTATTCAGTGAAGAAATAGTCTAAAAAATGAAATGAAATATACACCACTTGAAACCATTCAATACACACAAAGAATTTCTATCCCTCAATTGAAATTTTAAAATGCAAAGAATCAGAAATATATTGTTATTAAAAATTCATCTCATAAAGCATTAAAACCATGAGATGCTAATTTATGTATTTTATTCAAGTTTGAACAAGAGCTTTATTTGATAATCTGTGCTGTATGTCCGCAACAACGAGATTTAAACAGCACAACAGTATAACACACCTGTAAGTAAATACTCCTTTCTTTAACATCTTTAAATATACATATTCGAAGAATATATTGATTTCAGACGTTCACATTTTAATATATCTGTGCAGATTTGCTCTCCCACGAATAAACATTCCCTCACAATCCGAGAAACAGAGAGTGACACACCAATCTGAAGATTTATTTTCCGTCAAAGATTAAATGAAAATTGTTTTACTGCTAAACCATTATCTCTCTTATTGTTTATTCAGATAGATATTACAGATTCTTAAGGGAGACAACTCCTTGTGTGGTCTTTTAAACAAATCAGACTATCTACCCATAAACAGGCTTTTCACAAATCTATGAACAAATTTAAAATAAAAACTTTTTTTATTAAATCTAATTTTATACACATAATGTATTACCTAAATATTTAAGTATCCACTTTTTTCAGTATTAATTTTTTCTTATGTGATTAGAGGTCATATTAAATCAAGCAATAGGTTCATTGATGAACCAAACACTGAATGATGATACCCAGAACACAAAGGCAAGGAAAGATTGTTTGCTGTCTGTCTGTTTGTCTGTTGTATACCTTTGAAATTCTATCTACATTACTTCTTGCAGTATACATGTATAGAATCACAGAATTTTAATATCATTGAAATAACACTGGTTCATTGATAATTAAAAAGACAATTATCAATGACAACTCTGTATGGCCTCTACTTTTATAACCATACCTAACATTTCATAAATTTGCTGATTGCATTTTATTATTAAATGCACTTTTAGTTAATAATAGACCATTCTCTAATCAGATTAATTGACTCCTGACAGTGGAAAATAAATTCAAATTGTTATAAGTGGGTTACTGTAACACCTTTAGTCAAAGCTAGTATAATTCTTGATCTGACCACTTAATACTATAACCTCTGGTTTGAATTTGCAGCTATACAGTTGTGAGTTGCTGAGAAAGTCAAAACTAGGACTAGGACAAAGGATCATTAAGTTACAATAATAAAGAATAGAACCTCAAGATCAAATTTTGATTGTGAAAATCTCTTGAGTTAATTATTTTTTAACATGTGTTTCCAAATTTTTCTGATTTGTATAATCTTCAAATTTAAACATAGGATCAAAATGTTGCTTCATTATCAGAATGAATTCTGAAGTAATATAGATTTAATATTTTAGCTTATACATGTTATAAGTTGTAGTCTTATATAGAAATATCAACTCTCTAGTCTTCCAGAATACTGTTGTCAACGACATTCAATAAAACAGAGGCCATGCTCAGTAACAAATTGCTATAAACACATCAGCCCCACTGAGTGAGACGGAACATTGGTTTATAGAACTCTCCCTATGTAGCTACCGGTCTGTACCATTTAAATATATTGATCTTTGATAAATATTACCAGCACTTCAACTTGTTGGATGGGATTATGAAAGGTTTGACACAAAGATAGGCTTTTGTGAAGAAAATCAGACGATTTGTGATTGATGGCTGTTTTAGGTGTTTTCGTTAATAGGCTTTTATGTGACAGAGCTTAGAATTCCAAGGGAAGTAAATCCTACTGAGAATCCTGAAAATCAACCATGGAAGAAAAAAACACAAAATAATTCTAAGTTGCAATAAAGACTGCATGTACTGTACAGCATATCTCTTGATATAATGTTGTTGCTTTTTACTAACTATTGTCTCAAGTCACGGTTCGGAATCCGCATATAGCTTTCTCCTACCAGTGGCTGCTTGATCACAAAAAATGTCATCATCTTGAACATTTAAGCCTTTCTACTGTGACGTCATTTTCAGTCAATGAAAAGTTTCGTTTACATCGCAATTGAAATCAACAATTTACATCAGCAGTATTTTGTACACTGAGATTGGCTATTCGAAAGTTGCATCAAAGTTCATTATCTGACTATGCTTTACTCGCATTGGTCAATATTTTAATGAGCTATGAAAATACTCTCTTCTCATGCAACCACAGCCAGAATGGGGGGTCGTACATTATGGCCGTTGTTTGCGACCATGTTTACTAACACAAATTCAAAAATCAATATGAGAAATTTAGTTGAAAAAGGCTATAAAGTTTTCTAGGGAACAAGTGTCATAACTGGGAACAAATTAAGTTTTAACAAGAGATGTTTGTGAAACACTTAATATGCCCCCTCCCCCAAATTGGAATTTTTCCAAGTCCAAGGGGCATAAATCTGTCAAAACAAGAGATGTTTGTAAAACACTTATGCCCCCCTCCCCCACAAATTGGAATTTTTCTAAGTCCAAAAGGGCAAAACTCTGTCAAAATTTGTGCGATCATACCCAAAACATAAGTTGACCTAGATATTCATCTGACTAATCTGTATACTAAATTCCATTTCAATATGTGCAACCTCTCCAAAGAAAATGAACGGAAACTGCAAATAATTGAAATTTTTCCAAGTCCAAGGGGGGCATATCTCTGTCATAAATGGTGTGATTGTACCCAAAACAGAACTTGACCTAGATATTCATCTGATACTCCTGTATACCAAATTCCATTTCAGTATGTGCAATAGTTGTGAAGAAAATAATCAGAAACTGCAAATAATTGGAATTTTTCTAAGTCCAAGGGGCATAACTCTCTTAATTATCGTGCAATTGTACCCAAAACATAATTTGACCTAGATATTCATCTGACTAATCTGTATACTAATTAAATTCCATTACAATGTGTGCAACCTCTCTAAAGAAAATGAACAGAAACTGCAAATAGTTGGAATTTTTCCAAGTCCAAGGGGGGCATATCTCTGTCATAAATGGTGCGATCGTACCCAAAACAGAACTTGACCTAGATATTCATCTTATATACCTGTTTACCAAATTTCAATTCAGTATGTGCAAAGGTTGTGAAGAAAATGAACGGAAACGAAATGGACCAACAGATCGACATACCGACCGACCGACAGACAGCAGCAAAGCAATATGCCCTCCCTTCTTCTCCATCATACCCTAAATAGAACTTGATGTAGATTTTCATCTGATAATTCTGAATACCAAATTTCACTTCAGTTAGTGCAACCTCTGCAAAGAAAATGAACTGAAACTGCAAATAATTGGAATTTTTCTAAGTCCAAGGGGCATTACTCTTTCAAAGATGGTGCGATCGTACACAAAACAAGACTTGACCTAGATATTCATCTGATAAATCTGTATACCAAATTTCATTTCAGTTAGTGCAACCTCTGCAAAGAAAATGAACTGAAACTGCAAATAATTAGAATTTTTCTAAGTCCAAGGGGCAAAAATGGTGCGATCGTATCCATAACAGAACTTGACCTAGATATTCATCTGATAAATCTGTGTATAAAATTTCATTTCAGTATGTGCAATGGTTGTGAAGAAAATGAACGTAAACTAAATGGACCGACAGACCAACCAACATACAGCAGCAAAGCAATATGCCCTCCCTTCTTCAAAGGGGGGCATAAAAACCTACCAAAAGATAGAAGTGTATTGACATATATCTGTGGAAATACCTTCTTAGGGCATTGAATCCTTAAGGTAAGTTTCAGCTAAAACCCAGAGCTGCCTGTTTAAAACTTTAATGTTTAAGGTTTACTGCCCTTTAATAAGAAAGATAACTCTTATTGGGTTAAATGACTTTCAAAATATTCCTTGTTAAAAGGTCTTTTTTTTAAATTTAATTTTGTCCCACAAGGTATGTGCTGAAATTTTGTGAATTTTGGTCCTGTTTCTCTTCAATAGAGAATTTGAATTGAAAAAGCGGCAAAATTTGTAAAAATTTATGCCTTATTTTACATTACTGTACAAAAATTTTAATCAACCTGCATGCAATGGATGCTACATGTAGGCATTTAATGAACAATCAAAATCTTGAATAGGGTCTTTTTCATGGACCTGCATGAAATGAATGCTTGGCCCTGAATGAGCACTAACAATTTAGCAATGCTAATTTAACCTGACTTCCGTGAAATGAATTTTTAGCCCTGAATGCAAGCCTACCGTCTTAAATTGGGAATTTTAATAGACCTGCATACAATGGATGCTACACCCTAAATGAACACTCACCATTCTGCTCCTTCTATGGAATACAGGTACAGAGGGCCGTTGGATTGACCCCGTGACCTGCTGGGGGTGTAGTTTGTCCACCATTAAGACCCGGGATAGGTCTATTATATGTACATACTCTGTGTCCACAGGAATACCTTGGTCCGAAGAGTCTCGCACAAAACTCATGGTTCACAGTGGTCACTAAATTCTCCACTGAAGATCTGAGGTGTTTTACATTAATTTCTTTTTTTTTAAAGGGGGGGGGGGGGGGG
>PRKT01001345.1:7914-41829 GCA_003671525.1 Saccostrea glomerata | reverse complement strand
GAATTACAATTTCTGTTTAATCCACGGGTAGAAAATTACGCGGATTTCTTAAGCTGTCACTATATGCCTTACGTTAAAATTAAGTACGCTTGGACAAATTTCCGCGGAAAATTTGTGACCGCGTACATAGCGTAAAATAATACCACGCGGAAAAAAGTACTTCTACAGTATTTTTATTCAATATGTTACCGGTTTAGATTGTTGCTTATCGAATGGTCAAAGACGGTGTTTCTTTTGTAAATTATGAAATAAAACAATTTGTTTGTGTTAAACTTTATTTCTGATAGACATTGATAATGACCTTCGTGTAAACATTTACTCAAACTGTAAACGTTTAGAGCATATAATCGAAACGTCACCGTTTACACATGTAATCGTTTCACCCTTAAATGCACTTGGTTAGTTTATTTAATGCCCATGAACAGAGAAGAAGTCAATTTCAAAGAATTTTTGCATTTTCACTATATAATCTATATAGCCCCACACTACTACTAGAACCCCTGACCCTGGGGCCATTAAATTCACAATTTGAGAAGAGGCAGTCATTTTCAACTTACCTATGCACTTGGTTAGTTTATTTAATGCCCAGCTAGGAGCAGACAAGAAGAATTTCAAAGAAATAATGCATTTTCACTATATAACCTGTTTAGCCCCGCCCTATCACTAGAACCCCTGACCCCAGGGCCATGAATTTCACAATTTTGGTAGAGGACTCAATGCTGATTACAATCATACCAACAGTTTGACTGCTTGATATCCCGGAGTAAAGAAGAAGATTTTTAAAGATTGCACTAATTTTAGTGGTTTTTGCCCCACCCCCAGGCCCCAAGGGGGGCAAGGACCATGAAATTCACAATTTTTGTTGCCCTTCACCCATTGATTCTATATGCCAAATTTGGTTGAAATTGGTTGAATAGTTTCAGAGAAGAAGCTACAAATGTTCAAATGTTAACGCATGACGAACGACGACGGACGAAAACAGATAGCAATAGGTCACCTGAGTTTACTCAGGTGACCTAATAAAAAGTTTACACAAATGGGAATTTAAATCCATTACTTTTTATCTATTATCACATAAAAGATGCAAACATAACTGTGTTGAACTTTAAAAATCTACAAACAATACATTTATGCAAATAAGGCATGAAACACAATCCCATTGAAATTTCAAATGCAGGATCAGGTGCCTTGGAGGAGTAAGCATCCCCTGTCAACCAGTCACACCCACCATGAGCCCTACATATTGACTATAGGTAGAGGGAACATTCCCTAGTCACCATATAGAAACAAAGTCCCTACTTACCTCTCTGGGCCTCAAACAGACTGGATTTGTTGGTGTCGACCAGCTCCTGTAGCTCTGCGAGTTTCTTCTACAATGTGAGTACATTACAAGACTTAATGTATGTAGGGATAACTCAGTCATAGAATGGGGGGAATGATAATTTTTCTTCTTTATATTATGTAATATGATAAATCTTCTTATAAAACAAATGATGCTTATTAAATTCTCATTTTCTCATTTTCATATGGATCGTATGGAAAGCAGTTAATCTAACTAAATATTTCTGATGATATCTTAACCAATGGTGAATTGCTGCTGATAAATACAAAATATGAATCTTAAAAAAATGGCAAATCCAATTTCAATGATTAAAACAAATGTACAAAAAAATCAAGTCTATATAACACAAATCAACACATATGTACGGTTAACAGGTATATTTTTAATACCCCCTTCCCGCCTGTCCCAATATTTATTCCAAACTAAAACAGAACATAAAAAAGATAAATAAAGAGCAATAAATAAAAAATAAAACCAAATAAAACCCAACACCAGCAAAAAAGCAAAGAATCCACAAGTCTAGGCCAATATAGTTTATGTGAGCACCATACTATTTTCCTGAATATTTCAAATCACCTTTAGGTATTTTTAGTTCAAACATGATGAAGATTTTTTTTTTCATTTTGGTAGTAATGTGCTCCACTCAAAACATAACTGGCCTGAATTGATTCTACAGAACAACCAAACAGAATGAAAAATCATGCAAAATGCATTTATACAGTGTTTGAAAAAAATAATTCAATTAACTCCTTAAATTTCAAAAATTTACGAAAAGGGACCATTCTTCATTGTTGGATTACCACGTGTGATCTCGTCTTTTACTCATCATGAGTAAACGTCGACAATTCTTATGTGTACATGAAAGTGGTGACCCTTGAGAATTTATTTCTTACACAGAAGTAATGAAACATATTTTTTTTAAACACTGTATAAGAAAAACATATGAAAATCATTAAATAACAGAACTACATTAATTTTATTTCAGTATACTACCAATAAAGGTCAAGAGGTCAAAGGCCGACAAGGCAAAAGCAGAGGTCATCTAGCAAAGTTAAAAAAAAAGTTAGATGAAGCTAGTTACTGAATCTATAATCCTGTAGTCTAGAATAAAGCTGAGAGAATGCATCCATGCTGAAGCTAATTAATAAGTTAGAAATAATTGAAATTGCATAAATATGATAATTAAAAATTCAAGTGGGTTTTTTTTCTACTTAATTGGAAATATTAGAGTAAAAATACAAGGCATTTCCATTTTTAAACTGAATTTCATTCAAATTTTAGGGGATTTTATGGTCTTCAAATGGCAAGTAGATAAGTAAGCTGATAAGTAAATCCTCATATTAAAAGCTGAATGTAAATGAAATTTCATTAAGTTAAAAAAAATTAATCTAGCATGAAATAAAAACACATTTACCGGGACTATAGCCTACAACAATTCAAATACCTTACTGAAAGCATTTCAAATAATATATATTTGACATGTACACAATCTTACAGCCAAATAATAAATTAATTTTGTTGCAACACAATTGTAGCACAATATAATTACAAGAGAATTCCTTGTCAACATGCCCTACGTACCTTCATATCCTCTGGCTTAGTAAGAGAAGTAGTCAAAAGTTTTAATTAAAACCTGATATAATTATGTAATTTTTTACCTTTCACAGGTGTGATGTTCAGAATTCTATACACAAACAGTGTACTCTTACAGTGTATTTAACAGTTTCGTAATTTTATTTGTGACTTTCATTAACTTTATAGTAAATGTTCATAGAATGTATAAATAACCTTAAGAAACTATTAAGACAAGTCTTTACCTAAGGATTAAGAAGCATGTGTCAAAAGTCATTATACTTTGAAAAAATTCCAGTCTTACAGAAAGTTTCATTAACGATAAACTGTGGGCAAGACTGCTTGGGCTGGTGTAACTTTCATAAAGTTTAATTTAAAAAAAAAAAATTTCTTTTCAATATCTTTCAAAGTAATATTCCTGTCTGTTTGTTAAGCTTTTAACAGAGAAATCACATCGGTGATTTACATCATGTAGCCAATATGACTTGTTTGTTTTTCAAATTTAAAAAAAAAAAAAATTTTTTTTTACATTGAATGGATTATTTGATTCCAATTATGCAACAAAAAAAAAGTAGAGTTGCATAATTGTGATGGATATAATTTGATTTGAATTTGAGTTATGTGTTGCTAACTCAGACCTCTGTGGTGAAAAAACGATTTGATAAAACTTGACAGGGATTCTCACACACAAACCTTTAGATCCGAGTTTTTCTCCTGGTTTCGTTCTGAGTCTTTTTTAGACAGATAATCCGTCTGGCCCACTTCTAGTTCTAACATGGACAGTTTACTATTGAGGTCCCGAATCAGGGCATCTTTTGATTTAATGGTCGCCTCATTCTTTGTTTTTGCATCCTCTAGCTCTTGTATGGTTTTCTTTTTGGTTGTGTAAGAATGAAATAAGTTGCAATAAAGCAAGAAAAAAGTAAAGAATGAGAAAAATATTACACTAAAATTTCTACAGAAAGCATGAATAGAAAAGCAGAAAAAAGTTTAATATCAAATGCTTGAAAACTTCTGCCAAAGTCCTTAATATTTTATGCAGTTTGTCTACTGTATATTATCTTCATATAATAGTCAGATTTTTTATGTGTCAAATAAATGTGATATGCCTCATATTCATTATAAACAATTGCTACATGTACAACTGAAGTTGGGTACATGAATTTTTAATAATTATATGCATTGCCAAAATATATTTCAGTTCAATAAATTGTTGACATGGCAAATATTTTCAAGCACACAGTGTGAGAATAAACTATGCTACAAATTAAGAGAAAGTATAGTGTAATTTAAATTAGTTCTCTACTCATGTTGAAGTTTTTTTTTTTTGTTATTACCGGTAAATAAGCAAGTTTTGAAATATTCTAAGCAAACCAAGAAGATGGTGCAACAGGAAAGTTCATTCCTTCCAAAAACGTGATCATCTCTTGAACTTTTTTCTTTAAGTTTATTAGAAATCCAGCCTAACATACAACTGCCTCATAAAATATAACTCTTCCTGTCTAAACTAAAAATAATGACTTATCCTTCTAGAATCCTGATGAGAAAATTGCTCCCCCTTGAACTTATAAAGAGTAATCATCCCTGATACATATTACCTCCCCTGACTTTACAGAGTTATCATTCCTAATATATGTTATTTCCCCTGAATTTACAGTTATCATCCTTGATATATGTTACCTCCCTTGAGCTTATGCAGAGTTATCATCCCTGTTACAGGTAACCACCCCCTGAGTTTACAGAGTTATCATTCCTGGTTGACTTAGTTACCTTAGCAGCCTCGGCTGCTGTCCTGAATTTCTGGGTGTCGTTCGTCTTGATTTCTAATTGTTTTAGCAGCTGTTGTACCTTCTCCTCTTTCACCTCCATTTCTGAGGGATTAAATACAAAGATTTATAAACTAGTGACACAATTTTTAACTTGAACTTGATTGATTATGTTTTACGCCAAATTCCCATTATTTCAGCAATATACATACATCAGGGATTGTAAGCTTGATATATAAAACCATTGTGATTATTTGTGTATCAGATTATATTTATTAGACTTACAAAAAAAACTGAAAAATTTAAATATTTTTTTGTTTTAAAAAGCTAAAGAAAGGTTTTATCATCTACATCCACATATGACCATGTTATTGCTATTGACACAATAAAAAGAGCAACTGCAGTTATGTTGACTAACTACATGTATTGACAAAGATTCAAGATGGCCAAAGGATAAACCTTCATCTTCCAATATGAGAGACATTTATATCTATGGTTTTTCAACCTACCTCCTTGTAATTTCAGTAACTTCTCACTCAGGCCTGAAAGATCATCTTTGGCTTTCTCAAGTGCTTTTTCCAGTTTCTTTTTCCCCCTAAATCATACAGAAATAGATCTTACTCTCCTAAAATTTGTCTCACTAAACTGACAGCTAAAAATAAGCATATTCTATCAATTTGCTCTTTAAAACTTTTTTTTAACAAAGTTTCAAGCTCCTATATTTTTTAAAGTGGCTCCTAAGTATTGTAGACTCCTAAATATATACAATGTCAGAGGATGTATTATCTCTTAATTGTGCAAGAGGAACTATTTCAAAATAAAATAACTCACTTTTTTTTTTATAAACTAATAATATAATTTTCGCAATTTGAAGTTTATGCATCATTTAGAAATTAAAAATACTCATTTCATAAGAGGAATCTACAGCTCATGTTAAATTCATAAACTGAAATTAAGATTATCACTTAAGATTATTAATTTCACACATTCACTCATATGAAATATCCAAAACTTTGTTTAACTCACTTCAATAAAATTGAAATGAATGAATCAAAATGCATTAAAAAAAATGTGTTCATGCAACACACTACAAACATCTAGTGACAAAAAAAAATGTATAATATGAAAGCAAACTATTTAAATTAAAATGATTTATAGGTATAACCATTAAAAACACTAATAAAGTAATACAATCATGGTATTGAATAAAATAATCTGGGTTACATTGAAAGCCTAAAACCCCCACTATATTGTGCTGATTACTGTATCTTTGAACTTTTTGTAATTTCATTGAACATATACTATGCATATACATAAAAACCAAAGATTACTCAAGACTTCCCAAAAGACAAACACTAAAGCTGAAATAAATGTGTTCATCTTGACTGCAAATGGTGTTAAAATATGCATGCAATTCATTCAAAATCTACAAATAAAAAAAATATTAAAAATATCAAAATTGATATAAAAATGAAACAACACTAATATGTGCACTTGATAGAAAAATCTTACTCATCGGCAAGTTTGCTTTTTCTACAAAAACAAAATAATATCAAAACATTTCAGAGATTTCATTCATGCAGACTTGAAAATCATTTTTACATTGTCATCTTCATTTATCTGGTTGTCTAAGGAATTTGCATATCAAATTGCACATCAAAATTTAATTTAATCCCACTTAAATTCAATTTTCCTTCAGCAATTTCCATACAGTACTAATATTTTTTTTATCTGGCTTGTATTATAAATCAAAAATTATCTTAAATTTTACCGTGCCCAAACTGTTAACTGAATTTTACAAAATCTAATTCAAAATGCAGTGCAGTCATAAATGATATGGATCAACGCACACAATGGCACTAAATGAAATTCAATAAACATTTCTTTCAATTAATTAAAACAATTTCATTAAAAATAAGGCTCAAAGTCTAGCTGTTGAAGTTCTTTCCAAAATGTGGCTGCTTCAAGCTCCAGAAAAAATCATTTAATATCATGTTAACTTTATACATACAGAGGCACAAAGGTTTCAAAGAAGGGAATGTATAAATCAATATCCATCAGGTATATCCCAATAATATTAGCATAATGTCATAAAAAATAAGCTGTCTATATAACAATAGGCTCCTTAGTGATATACAGTTTCAGAATATAATTAACTGATTATATCATCTAAATTATTTTTTTTTCTTTTGAAAATATAGAGGATGGGTTTAAAGATATATTGGGACAGCAGAATAGAGAATATACCAAGGGTAGGGGGGGTACTTTGTATACGGGGGAGTTACACATAATTTTTTAACTACATAATAGCAATACATGTATACATGTAAATTTCTTTAAGTTTCTAGAGTAATCATAAACTTCAAAAGGCTATATAGCTTAGTAGTTATACTTATTGAAAGAACACTACATCTTCAGTGTGAAAATAATTTTACTAATATCTAATACATGTACTACGACTGTCACATAATTATTAAGTTAAATATATTAAGTAAAAGAAATGTTCTATCATGTTTGATTTAAAGTTGTTAGTTTCTACTAAATTATATCCAAAAAGAAATCACAGTATTAAATGAATACTGTAGGAAAACCATGCAGTTGTTGAAAAATCTCTACTTGAATTTTATTTTTATCTCTACACTACATGTAACTTAATTAATTAATAATTAATTAACTAACTAACTAGTTAGTTACTGTTTGAACCAAATAACACTACTGTGAGTTTTTATTCACACCCTCTAATACTATATTGCTCTATAAAAATAGTCCTCTCTTTCCATTAATGTTGAAGAAAACTACTGATGTGAATAATTTTAAAACAGCAATAAATAGTCTCTCTGCGTAAAACTTTGATTTTCAAATCCCATTCTAATTTTTGACTCTGACTTGCAAATCTACTGGACTTGTCAACCTTTCACCAATTCTCATGTAAACATCAATAGAGGAAGCATAGGGAAAGAAATATAAAGATATTAAATGAATCCTTATCCTTTTCTGAATTAATTTCCTTTTCTGTTAACATATTTCAATAGACATGCTATTTTTTTTTTTTTGTGTTTCCTCTCACTAAAATAATCATTTTAAAAAACTTCATAACATTGAACATCAAGATGACAATTGTACCTCAAGACTGACATCCTCAATCCCCCCCCCCCTCTATTTTTCCCATTTTCATGGACTAAGATTATAAAAGACCTTTTTCATGTTTTTTGAAGGCTCTTTTTAATCTTTTAGTTGAATAATGTTTACCATGCTTCCCCTGTTTCTATTTTTAGTAGCACCACCCCTTACATCAATGTCTACTTACTCTTTCAATCTACAAAGTAAAAACACTTTTATTGATTAGTAAACTATCACTCAGGGAATGAACATGGCCAATCATAGTGCTTGTTAGAGAACATGATGGGAAATTCAACAAATCAAATTCTTGGTTACAAAAATGATGGCATACCTAATCCAATCAAAATGCTGCTTTTTTGGAAATGGGAAAATTTTAAATAAAAATACAGATATATGTGAATGTTAATTAAAGGCTCAATTTTAACTTCTCACATTTATGATTTTAAAAGCAGCTCAGTTTTATGTCAAGTCTATAACGACACTCTTAAAATATTTGAAATCCTTCGTCAGTAAGCTCTCAAAGAAATAAGAACTTTAAGTACAAGACACAAACTGCATAGAATTGTGCAAGTTCTGAATCACTCATTTTAATTTTTTTTCACAGAATGAGGGGAAAGTCACTCAGTAATGCATGGGGGGGGGGGGGGGGGGGGGTGATCCATACAGTGTATACACTCTGTGATAGAAACACTCAAAGTGAACACAGACTGGGGACCCAACTTACATGTTTTCTAGATTTGAAATAGTTCTTGAAAAGTACAAGCATTACATTATTAACATTTAGTAATTAATGAATCCTACCTACAAAATATTATTAAATTAAATAAATATTATATGAAAATTTTCTATGGGCTTTGTATGCTTAATCTATAACATGACTTAAACTGTTATTAATAAATAAAATTGGAATCTATATTCTCTAAAAGGAAACTGGTTTGGAGGAATCTATGACTAACAAATTTAAAATATTTCTATAAACACACTGAATTCATAATGCCTAGATCACTAAAAATTATCAAAACAGGGAAATCTATTCCTAAACACATGCATCAGATCCTCTCTACTTTCAAAACTCAATCCTTAAATTTTTCAAAATATACTTGTCAAATGAACATTTCAATTTTTCAGACACAGGAGCAGATAACTCTTGTCTTACTTAGAGGAGGCTTTGTTGATGGCATAGTTAGTGAGCCAGTCCACCATCTGTGAGTTGAGTTCACCGAGCCTGTCTGCGAGTCGGTCGGCCGAGTCCAGGGTTTCCTCGATGGACTGGCCGATCTCCTCGATGTTGATGTCGGGGGACGGGGAGAACAGTGGCTCCTCCTCCTGTGGTGCCGTGGCGTCCATGAAGAACTGAAAAAATAGGTCAAGGTCATCACCATGGAAATGTTCATAAGGAATAAAGTTCTTATGTTAAATTTCTTAGATGTAGACTTCTTAGAGTATTTTTAAAATCTGTTTGCTCTTTCAAGCCATTGTCACTGGAAAACTGAACACAAAAATCATTGAAGTATGAATGGTAATTTCTCTGAGTGGACACATCCCATCATCTTGCTAAATGATCTTTTATACAGTGTTCCAGCTTGGATCTGAAAATGGAGGGTTGAAAAAGAAGGGCACTTTTTCGCAACATACCATTGTCACGAGTTTTTGTTGCATAGGCGTATCTCATTACTTCACCCTTATAATAATGAATAATTCATTCAAATATTATTAATTTATTTGAAAGATACATTTAAACATACTAAATATTCAAATGTGTGAAAAGGACAGTCAGAATGCTATAGGGCACTACATGTAACAAGGCACACCAGGGTGCCTGTTAGGGGCAGAGGGGCGCACTAATTTGAGGGCAGGGCGAAGCATCCCTCCATTTCCCCCCTAGCTGGAACACTGACATAAGTGCCACAGAAACTCACTATATGAGTCACAGTCTCTGATTAGACATACCTCATTGACTTGCTGTATAAGACACAGTCTCTGAATGGACATACCTCATTAACTTGCTATATGAGTCGCAGTCTCTGATTGGACATACCTCATTAACTTGCTGTATAAGACACAGTCTTTGATTGGACATACCTCATTGACTTGCTGTATAAGACGAAGTCTTTGATTGGACATATTCTCAAATCCAACGATGAAAACTGTCACCTTTTGCTCATACTTAAATAAAACAGAAACAACTCCTTACTTGACAAGTATGAAATTAGAACACTATTTGTTACATCATTAAAATATCTTTATAATATTTTTTTAAATTACTATGACAAAGGATTCATATTTTTCATTGCCAAAGTGTAACCAAGATATTCCCCTGCCATTGATTGGGATTGAACCCTGGACCCCAAAGCTAGTAGCCGTGAATAAGACACTTGTTACACTACTTTCTTACATTTAGAATAAAGTTTTTCACAAACCTAAACTTTGATATTTGAAGTGCTCACCTTTTTCTTTTTCAGTTGATCATTCAAAATCTCCTCCAATTCTTTCTGTAAAAGAGCATGTAAGTATAATAATATTTTTTTCTAAATGTTACCCACTGGAATTACATTTGATGAAGTTAATCTAAGATGCAAGTAAGGTATTCAACAATTTAAAGATTGAGGATCCCCTCTATAGATATGATTTTTTTTTTGTCATACAAAAATAATATGGCACATACAGAACAGAACAAAAATAAAGCTTACAATATCTTCTATGTATTCCACATTAGCACCATGTGTCAAAAACATGTCCTGAGTACTCTGTTCATAGGACTCATAAATCTGTGAAACAAATGAAAAGTCTAATACATATGTAGAAAACAACTTTTGCTTATTACTTTCCATCATTCATGATATTCAGAAATCAGGATCATTTTTCATTTTTTTTTATGCCTGCATTTGTATACAGTAGATATTTTTAAAAACAACTTAATATAAAGCCTAATACATTTGTCCTTGACCTTGTGACGACCTTTGACACTTACATCCTCCACCCTGTGCATGACTTTCTCCAGTTCATCTTTGGTCTCGTCAGCGATGCGCTGGGCCAGGGATCGTTTGTTTTTGTCGATGATGGCGCGCGCGGGAGCATCTCCCCGATCCAAGATGGAAATGCTTCCCACGTAATTCATTGACATCTTGAAAGACTGTCCCACTCACCCTAAAACAAACACATTTGATTGATTCTTATTTATAAGCATGCCTCAAACATGTTAAAAGATGGAAAATGTTGTTGTTTTTTTTTAATTTCAAGAATTAAATCATACAAAAATGGACAGCATCTGTATTTAAATTATTGAACATTTATTATGATCAACATTATGAGCTCTGACTCAGATATTCAAATATAAAAAGACAGCTTGAAACATTTTTTTTTTTAATCTAAGGGAGATATAGATTTTTAAATTAAAAGTCCAGAAGTTAATCATGTTACTGCAGTGAGTTTGAATTTCAACATTTTGAAAACATTTTGGCACTATCTCTCTAGTTTTTTTTTTAACAGTGCATCTCCATTCTCCTGTGTTTAAAATACTGATCCAAGATTCATTTATCAATTGCATGCAAGCACCATTGATAGATTGTAACAAAATTATTACAGCCCCCCCCCCCCTTTGCTTGTCAACTTTTTCAGGTAAGTCAAAAAAATGTTTTCTCTGGCTGCCCCCATCTTCAAAAACTGTGGCTGTATTATTTCTTATTGTGATTGATACCCATCTTTTTGACTTGAAGTACATGCAATTCTGAATTCAACTGAACTAATGACTGAAGTTTCCCCATAATATATTCCAGGGTATATCAAGATGCAAAAAGTCAAAACAGATCAATGACATGCAGTTGATTATTTTCAGATCTGAATTGTCTCCATGTGGTATATATTTACATTCAGTGTAATTTTCCCTTATGAAATCCATTAGAAATCCAGGACGTTCAAATTTCTATAACACACGCGAAACCTTGTCACCGCGCGCTAGAATATACAGAACGAACTATAAGCATTTTCAATACCCTAGGGACACCAAAGTGTAAAATTTTTTTTTTCAATTTAATGAAAAACTATAATCTTGAAAAATTAACGTAAAAATTAACGTTATGTGCGTTAGGAATTAATTTGTCACTTTTTTCCTTGCAATGTTTGTGTGCGTTATTTAACTTTGCAACGTCATTTAACGTCATTTGACGTCTCAAATGGCTCTTACATCTATTAACCACGACAGTTTTGAAGGGCGCTAAATTCACATTTAAAATGAACGAAATAAGCAATTATGAAGATGGAAAATTAGAGAATGTAAATATAAGCATCGAATTCATATTTTTGGATGTCTTCGGTCCTATAACACACCTGGCCGTGCCGACAAATTATCATACCGCGCTAACAACCTTGTGTACACATATAAGCAAGACATTCTGAATCGTTTTTGTTTCATGTAATACTGCACAATGTGAACAATCATCATGTCAGATTTTTGACATCAAACCAAAATTATTTATTTGAAAGGAGGGGAGTATAGCTTAAATTCACTGTTTCAAAACTTTAATTACTGTAAAACTATGTACATTTTTAGCAAATTCTAACAAATATTCCCCGTGGCCTGTTGCCTATCGGCCTGTTAATCATCTGTTTATCAACACTAAAAATATTACACAACCCTCCCCCTCTTACAGCTGTCTTATGCGCGGATTTTAAATGGCACTTCCGTAACGAGCAGTCAAAGCGATTCATCAAAGTGTATTGATGTTAAAATTGATATGAATTGGGATCTGTGCAAACATTAATTAATCCATAACGCACACAATATTACCCCCGCTATTCCGTTATAGTTTGTGTACACACACAGTCGGGCAAACCTATAATCTGATAATGCAGCCGATTTTAGCTGTTATTGACTGTGTTCTTTTGTTCTGGCCTGTGCCTTGTTAAACACTGAGTAAACACTCACAATTAAAACAAAAACCTGTAGCCATTATCTTCCTTCGATCGAGTAAACACATTCAGTCGCCATACAATTGATATTTTTCGTCAATACACAAGGCCGCCATATTGGCCAGGGATTAAACACGTGGTATTGTCGTCACTTGGCTACATCCAAACTTTGTGACAGGTGCGCGCGGAATTTTAAATATTCAGATTAATTGTTTTAAACTTGAATATAAGATCCAAATGAATATCTACATAAAGACTCGGTAAATGTGCTTTACATGGTCGAATAAAGGACCATTTTAACACAGGCACCTGAAGTATGGAGACGCTGTCCGTCTTTTTTTCTTCTGTTTTTTAGGTAGGGCTATGGCTTTCATATTGCACAGGTGTATTCCTTGTGACAAGACCTTTCTTTGGCCACCTCCAACTTTGACCTCTTGAACTAGCTGCAGATCTGGAGCGTTATGGTTTTATAAATTTGTCTTTGACCAAAACGCTACAGATTCCGTAATGCATGAAAGGTGCAATTTACGGCGCGATATTTTTTGCGCACTTCTGGTGAGAATTCCTCCTCTTTCCAGCATCGGCCAATTAACTACCTTTCACCCCTAATGCTATTTAACTAATCTTTATATTTTATCCATTTCCCAACCTTTTACAGTCGTCTCTATAAGTGATAAACTCGCTTGATTATAATTATTTGTTAGATTGCTGAAAATTAACTTTAAGCGAGTTTATTGCCTGTTGAAACAGCTATAAATGGTTGGGAGGTGGATGAAATATACATATTGGCTACAAAATGTTTTCAGAATGAGAGAGTTAAAGGTAGTTGATTGACCGATGCTGGAAAGTGGAGAAATTCTTCCCAAAAGTGCGCAAAAAATATTGCGCCGTAAATTGCACCTTTCATGCATTACGGGATCTGTAGCGTTATGGTCAAAGACAAATATATAAAAGCATAACGCTACAGATCTGCAGCTACCGTGACCTTAGACTTCGACCTACTTTTGCCCCCAAAAAGGAATACATATTAACACACTTAAATCTTGTCCATAACTTTTTTTAACTAGGACTTTCATATACTTCACATGTGCATTCATTGTGACAAGACCTTTCAGCTGGTATAAATTTATTTATAAATATTTTTGACCTTCAGCTAAGAGTTTGACCCACTTTTTAAAAACTTTTACCTTGGTCATAACTTTCGAACAATATTAGAACTAAGGCTTTCATATTTCACAGGTGTATTCCTTGTTACAAGACCTGCCTTTGGGAACAACGCTTTTGACCCTTTGACCTTGACCTTTTGGGTAAATTATTGACAAACAAGTTGATGAAACAAGCTAAGAATATCAGCAGTCTCGTTTAAAGTCATCATTTCGTAAGCTCTACATGATCGATACAATGACCTTGCCAGTAAATACAAATTATCATTGAGTCAAATGCTGACTGAAGTTTTTCATAGTATTTGTTAGTCAAATACACTGAAATTTCGACCGATTTTCCCATTATTTCTCGATCATGACAATGAGCAAGGGATGCTTACTCCCCCATGGCACCTGATCCCCCTTCTGATGTTTTGGAGATCTGTGTTTGCTCTTAAAATGGTATTGTTTTATGAACTGTGCTTCTGATCTTGAATACTGTTCCTTATCTCCATATGTTTCATAAATAAAATACTTAAGCCGAAGGGTAAACCGGGTCCTTCAACCGAGGTCAGAATTTATAAAAATTATGGACTCTGTAAAAGATTACACCAGGCAATGAGCCAGATATGAAAAAGATTATGACAATTTGTCAGAAATAGATAAAATGTATCAGATTTTGTTAAAATCGCGTATTAAAATATGAGTGGGAATATGAAAACGATCTATCCTTCTATATTTAATAATCCAGAAGTGAAAAATTAATTACATGCAGATTAATTGATCAATACGTACTGGTCCCTGCTGTCAAAGCAGGTATCGACATTGTTTTAGTTTGTAAGGGTCATTATATATAAGCTTATTTTATAGGAATTTTGATTAATTTTAAAAGCTTTTAGTGG
This sequence comes from Saccostrea glomerata, assembly GCA_003671525.1. Classification (NCBI taxonomy): domain Eukaryota; kingdom Metazoa; phylum Mollusca; class Bivalvia; order Ostreida; family Ostreidae; genus Saccostrea; species Saccostrea glomerata. The sequence goes on along the minus strand of PRKT01001345.1, from coordinate 27,077 downwards.
AAATCCAACTTATATTCATAGTTCCCTTTCTAATGAAGAAACTCTTCAAAATCATATATCATTAATTTTTGAACATTTTTAAACAATTAACTAAATTGAATTAGAATTACCATATCTATATTGGTTTCCCAAACGTCATAAAAATCCTTACAAAAAAGACAAATCGATCATGTCGATAGTTCCAGTAAATATTCAACTAAGCCATTTTTTTTTACTTCTCACTAAAATGTTAACAGTAGTGAAGGAGAAACTTCAAGAGTATTGTGCAAAAATATATTTAAAAAGTGGTTAAAAAAAAATCAAAGGAACTTTTGGAAAATTTGAAATCACAAGATTTTACCAAAATCAACAGGCTGAGCTTAAAAAATTAACGACTTCTCAACTTTATACACAACCATTCCTCACTATAAATCAAAGACCATGCTTTTTGATTTAAGTGACAGCTGTTTTTTTTTCAATGAAAATGGAATTGACATAAGTCATTTGTAAAATGATTTTGTTACAAACTTACTGATTGTACACAACTGTATCAAGTACTCTGAAGTTTAAATTATAAAGTTGCTCGAGTTTCTGCATTTAAGCTTGAGATTAAAGAAACCAAAGAGTCTGACATATTTGTTTCATATCTGGATATTTTACTTGAAAAGATTTTAATAGTAATCTCACAACCAAGCGGTATGATAAACGCTATATATATATATATATATGGCATTAACTTTTCAATCGCCAACTTCCGTTATGCAGCAATATACTTGTACCTTCATCACCTGCACATGCTGCATGAGGGGTTTATATCTCTCAGTTGATTCAATACGCAAGACTAGGGTCCGCCGTCTTAAAAAAAAAATTCTCAACTCAACTCTTGAGAATTACTCATCTGAGAATTTGAGAATAAAAGAGTTTAAGGTATTTTTACTTTTTTTTTCAACTTTTTTTATGACGGCCGCTGAGTCTGAGAATTTTGGATTTGAGAAAATTGTCAGACTTGAGAGTATTCTCAGACTTAAGCATGTTTTATAACAGCGGACCCAGATCATGCTCTAGGTATGTAAAATATTTTGAACGAGGTAAATTGCTGACAAACAAGTTGATGAAAAAAGAATATCAGCAGTCTCGTTTAAAGACATCTTTTCGTAAAATCTTTAGTCGATATACAATGGCCTTGTCAGCAGATACTGGATTAGTATTTGTCATTGAGTCAAATTCTGCATGACTGACGTTTTTTCATACTTGTTGTCAGGCCATTATTTAATACAACGCAATGATATACTAGTAAGTTGTCTAAATAACAGTCAGCCTACATCATTTATCCAAAACACTTTTACAAAAGACATTTTTAATACAGGTTCAACAACAACTGCAGGATCTACTGTATCGCAATGAACACAATTTAGCTCATCAATATAACGGCGAATACAGGTACTCATTGAAAGAGGCCAACATCCCACCTCACCATAGACAAACGATATTATTTTGATTGGGTCTGCATGTACCTTTTAAAAATTTAGTACACATTTTATGTACTCGTACATTCGTGTATACATGGTTACATAAACTTACATCTGTTCATATGTTTATTGATGTAACAATTTTAAAGTCCCTCCCCTAGTTTTCTCATGGAAAACATTGCTAATATTATTTTGAATTGAATAGATAAATACAAATTAAAAAATTATTTTAAAAAGTGAAAAGCATCAATTGAAAATCCAGTGCTGTACATTTTGAAAGTATTCCGTTTTCGATGCTAAAATAATTCATATCTATGTAAGAAGTGTCACATCATTATACAGTTTGTTATAGAATGTTATTTAGAAATTGATTATTTTTTTTAAAAAGTGCATAATAATCGGGATCGCTATCTTATATTGTACTTCATAATCGAGATCAATATCCCACAGTGGGAGGGGCCGAAGGAGGAAGTGTTACATAAGAATTCATTCTTCCTCAAATCCTCCCAGTATGGCGGACAAAAGCGTGTGTGTGTTGTGTTGTAGGAAGTACAAATCTCCAAGATGTCTTCCCTGTTCACATTCATTTTGTCACGATTGTTTATCGTCACATATTGTGAAGTGTTGTAAATCTAAAAACACTCCTGTGGGCTTTACCTGCCCAACGTGTCTCGTATTTGTTCCAAGCAACGGCGAATTCAAAAATCCAGAAAAATGGGCAAGTCTGTACCCTGTTAATACCATTTTAATGAAACTGGTTGCTTTTCCTGAACAGAGACATTGCGCTGCCTGTATGAGAGATAATGAAGAAGTGGAGGCGATAGACTACTGTTTGGCCTGTAATGAAGAAATCTGTAAAACATGCTCAAAGTGTCACAGAAAAGGGCTGACAACTCGGGACCATAAGATCTGTTCTTTGAGTTTGAGAGAGATTCAATCGAAAACAAGTACTCAGCTTTCAGGATCAAATACATGTTCAAAACATATGGGCCGACCAGTTGAACTCTACTGTGACAATCATGGAGTTTTCTGTTGTGGGTTGTGTGGAGGAATTGAGCATAAAAAATGTGAAAATGTTTGCAGTATAGAAGAGGCACTCGAGGGTTTTAAAAAGGACAAACAACAATTAATAGAGACTTTGCATCAAAATATGACAAAACACGAAGAACGGCTGACTTCATTAAAAAATGAAGAAGGAGCGAAAATTAGGCTGCTGGAAAGACTCCCGAAATCAGTTTCCGCCAAGTTCAAAGAATTTCGAACGAAAGTCGAAGCGGAACTTAACAGAATTGAAGAACATGATCTGGACTTCTTAGAAAAAATGACTGCAAAGAAAAAGTTGCAATCGCAGAAATACATGTCTTCACTTTCAGAAAAAATAGAATGTCAGAAACAGATGGCGACCTTGCTGAACGAATTAAAGGGGAAAGAAATCAGCACAGACATGCTATTAAGATGGAAGCGAGCTAACAAAATGTATGAATATATAAAGATAACAGATACCCAGGAAACGAAACTGAAAGTTAAAACAGAATTGTGCCAAAATTTCACAAGAATGCTGGGTTCACTTTGTTATAATAGTTTATACACCACAAGTATATGCACATGTTTCTTAGAAGTCACGGGAAAAGATGACACAAATCTCAAAATTTTGAAACTAGATTATCCAAAAGTTGATGCAGTAAAAAATCGCTGCTTTAGCGATGGAACCATTTTACCAGAAGGTAATCTTATAATATCCGGATATTCTTTTCCAGAGTGCTATCTTTACGACAAGGACTTAAAGTTTGTCAAGAAAATAGAATTAGATAACTATCCTCGTAATATACATTTGAAAGGAGAAGAATTATTTGTTAGCTCTCGCGGTGGTAAATCCATTCAAGTGTTATCATTAGAGGAATTCAATACGCAAAGAACAATTCAAATTGAAGAAGGTTGCTATGCTTTAAGCAGTTTCAAAGAAAATTTGTATGGTGCTTCTAACAATTCCATTATTGAATTTGATGACCAAGGAAATAAATTGCGAACGTTTTCGACAGAAGGAAGCGTTTACAATTTGACTGTGAATGACAAAGGCGATATCATTTACAGTTGTACCGACACTTGTAACAGTTGCGTCAAAGCGCTATCACAAGAAGGGTCTATCATCTGGACGTATAGAAGTACTAACTTATTTTATCCCTACGGCCTTGATGTTGATTCTAAAGGAAACATATATGTTGTTGGAAAAATCAGTGGAAATATCCATATCCTCAGTAAAGACCTTTCATCAATTACTGTTGTAGAGAACATATTCCAACCCTATTACATTAAGATTAATGAACACAAACAAAAATGTTACATGATTGCATACAATGGAGAGTTCCATGTACATGACATGAAGTCATCAACTGACAGTAGTGTAACCGAAAGTGCATCGTGTGCTTAATTAAAGGACAAAAAATGTTGTTAATATTAGTTTCTCATTCTTAATATTGAATTGTATTTTTTAATGTTTAAAATTGAAAGGTCAATTTGTTCAAAAAAATATTTTTACAATAGCTCCAGAACTATGTGATCTATAAAAATAAAACTTTCACAATTTATAAATACATCTCATTGATTAACAGATAGAAAGAATCTTTTGATAATAACTACGTTAAGAAATATTTATTTTGAAAAATTCTTTTAAAAAATGAATATATATAAACATTTGAAATACAACTAATTAATTCCGTACTCTTAGTGAAAGACATCAACATTCATTGCAGAATTAAACAATGTAAGTTTTTCAATGAAGTGCAAAGAACTTTATTTGGTAATAACCAATATTTGCCCCCCCAAATCAAACTTTGATGGAGATATATTTAATTAAGTTCTTAAACAGGGGAGTTTATGCTGACTTCAAAGCACTGAATATTTTCATAAGTAATGACGCCATATGTACGTAATGACGTCACAAACATGACGTAAATTTCAGTTTTTCATGAATTTTACAGAAAAATGTACATATTTCGTCGATATTTTGAGTAAAAGTCACCGAGCGCATGTATGTTCAGGATCAATATTTTGATATAATGTGTAGAATGATAATATGAATGAAATATGTCAATATTGTTCCTGAACAAACCTGCGCTCTATAAATTTTTAAGCTAAAATTTTTGAAATTTTGTCCATTTTGTCCTCTTTCTGAAAAAGGATATAAAATCGGACTAGTTTATGACGTAATAAAACAAAAATTGTGAATACACTGCTTTGACACTATAATATTTTCTGTTAAATTATATTTCTCATACAATTTATTGAATTCAGCACATTTCAGGAAGTTTTCAAATTTTGACTCTTGTTGGGGCAAATATATGTAATATACCGCATGTAGTTCTTTCACTTCGATGGCCTCTGGAAAGTTGTTTTCCCTGTTTATTTGTCCAGATGCATAGATATGAAACCGATAGTATATTGCAAATGGTGGATTTTATAGGGATCTTGTCGTTATGATACATTTCATGCTTTTAAAAACAGCCTTTCAGAGACCATTGACGTCCAACTTGCCCTTTATTAATAAAAATATATTTCGTCAGTTTGTTTTGCTTTGGGGTACCCATCTTTTTTCCGTACCTTTTCTTATACCACTGATTAATTGAAAATTTTATGAGCCTTTCACAGAGTGCTATTGTGCACCTTCTATTTTACTTTCACAGAAGAAACGTTATTCAGGTTTTCCAGTAGCAAAACATGGACACTGCTATTTTTTCTGTAATATTGAAGTGTTCCCATCTTTTATCCCCAGCTCCCCCTACATGTATACCACTGAATAAAATTTATTGATACGTTTAAAATCTTTAGTACATAATGTTATTTGTACCTCCTATTTTACTTTTTTAATGTGACACTTATTTCGAGTTTACCAGAGAAAGACATGAACTTTTCCATTATGATCACAATGGAAGAGAGGTATTATTTATTAGTAAGCACTTTGCTTAGAATACCTCGATTTTTTTTTTTTCGTTTTAAAAAATTGATCGCATTTATAGCACTTTTATTTACAATATATAGAACACTGTATACAGGGAAATTTGCCACCGTTTTATTTTCGCCTCTTTCGCCCTTACATCGTTTGGGCGAATTTAAAAAGGGACGAATTCAAAATATACAATATATATTTTTAAACAAAACTGTGACTGGGCGAATTTAAAACGGGACAATATTGGTTGCAAGTGTGAAAGGGCGAAAATAAACGCGGCGAATATAACCCTGTATATAATAATACTAGGTGAATTTTATAACAAAACATTGTTGTGCCTGCATGTGTAGTGGTTTGGATTTTTATTTCATAGCCATCGTTTTGTAAGTCCTATTTTACAAGTATTTGCTGGTATTTCAGTCTGATAATTCTATTTACCTTTTGTTTTCAGTTGTTACTTACGTAAACGTCCTTTATTATTTGTTTTTTATAAGTTAGGACATGAGTTGACATCAATCGCAACTTCTCGGGCCTTTCCGACAAGCGGAAAAACGACCTTGAATATACTAGGAAGACACCATTACAACTCCCCCTTTTCACGATCTTTGAAATAAATGCATGAAGACCTTTCATCTCTGGAATATGGAGTTCAACTTCATTCAATCATCAATGTAATGATATTACCTAAAATATACCATAGAAGGAACTTCTATCTCCGTCTACACTATATTTGAATAAACAGGAAGATGTATAAATTTTTAACATCCGGTGATGTTAATACATTCGAGGTTGTTTTTCCGACCTCTAACGGAAACCCGAGATGATGCGATTGGAGTTGTCATTCCACATGTTTTACTTTAAACAGGAAGTGTCATCCATGTTGGCAGTCTTTCCGTAGTACTTTTGATAGCTGCGTTCTGATTGGTTAACCTAGTTTAGGATCTTTGATAGTCATTGGCTTTTATTTTGGGCTTAGCTAGGGTATCTAAAACCGTGCTCGTGTAGTTTTCTTCACTTGGGTTGGGGAACACAGCCTCATGGTTAGTTCCTCTTTTCTGTGCTAAGAAAACCTCATGGTTTATGAGCACTATTTAATTAGATACTTAGCGGGCTAAGAAAACCTCTTGGTTTAACAGTTCTCTAGGTCTTAGCTTAGATTTATTTCACGTTTTTCACATGTAAGGAAACAGTTAGGATGTAGGTTATTTAAAGTAAATTTAGTTTCCCCTTTTCAAGTCCAGCCTGGTCTAGGGATATGTAGATAACAGGTTTATTTTCTAGAACCACTGTTTACGAGGGCCGTTCAAAAATTACGCGGACTGTGCTATTATTTACTCTTACAGACGTCATATAGTTATGAAATTTCACAGAAATATGTATCTTAAAGATTCCAATAAATTTTGGGCAAAATTTCTGTGTTTTAAAAAAAATCTACTAAAATCATAGGTATGTTGATATCGCTGATGGAGAGGTATTGAGCACGACCAAAAAATTGAAGCAAAAGCATGCGGAATCCAAAATTTACCTCATTAATTTTCAATAATTCGCGATATTTTTCGACAATTTTCTCAAGTGTATCTTTAAATTGTTGTATTATTATGCATTTAGATTTCTGACGTGATATCTGAAGAACTAACAGAAATATAGTGATTTTTCACTGATGCGATTCCCGTGAAAATGGCGTCTCCTGAATTGACGGCGCACCACACTTTTGTTAAATTATGTGTATTGCTTGAGATATCACCAACATAGATCTAAAATATGCATAATAAAACATGTAGTAAACTAGGGTATTCGTGACATTCGTCCACAAAATAGCAAATTGAAATTTCAGACCGTTAGACCTCTGTAAAAAGGCTATACGGGAGGAAGGGAAGAAGATTATCGACGAAAAATTTATCCGGACTGTAAAGAACGTGATTGAGAGTCACCAATATCACACTATATCTCATAAATACCTGCAATTTTTGGTTGTAAAACAAAAAAAGAATATTCTTTACTTGTTTAATATATTTTAAGCTTGACAAGAAATGTTCTTTTTTTCATGTTGAGTAGATAAGGTAACTCAAAACTACACAGGTACTCTTGGGAAAATGTTGAGAATATGAAAGCTAAATAACATATTTTTTTATAATGCCTGTGACGTCGAAGATTTTGCTGCTCCGTGACTTAATGATATGTCCTGAAAAATCACTCAAAATTGATACCAATTTACAACATTTTGATATGAAATTTTGAAGACCATATAACATGTATAAGTAAAGATTCTTTTATATTATGTGTGACATTTCGCCCGATTATGTCGTCAAACATTTTTCCTGTGCAACAAGTCCGCGTAATTTTTGAACGGCCCTCGTATTATTTATTTTTGGGTGTTGTTTATTTTCTGGGTCAGTTATTTTTGAGCCTAGAATCAGCATTGATATTTTCAGTTCAACTCTAGAGTGTTGATGGTAGTCATATTGGGTGATGTAGCTCATTCCTTTTTGTCGTCTCATTGATTTTTATAAGATTTTTGACCATTTTCATAAGTATGGAAGCTCAGTAGGGACATAAATTATTTTTCATAGTTTTGCCACATTCCTCCCATTTTCTATTACATTTTTCAATTACTTGTTTATTTATTGAGATTATTCATTGAGATTATTGTGATTCACTTACCCGATAAAATTACATTTTTTTGAAAGTAATTTTAATCCTGTGCAATTTTCAAAGACTTTTCTGTTTGTTAAATTTTGATCATTATTTATTTATTATTTGTTATCATTTACAACGATTAATTATCACTTTATTAAATTGATAAAACTTACAACTGTGTTTTCATTTTGCGTTGACCATAGTTCAGAAATCCCCTTACCTGGGTTGATCATTGATAACTGGAGATAGTTTACTCCTTTAAGCCAAGTTGGCTAGTAACTTTGGTAATTTAAAGAGTTCTACTTCCGGTTACACATGAATATTTTATAAATTATAGTCAATTTCTCTACAGAGAACTTGAATGATTGTTTACATTTTGTATGGCGATTGTCCGTAGTTACGCTGATTAATTACGAGTTACTGAACTTTAAGAGCGTCCTTAGAATTATCAATTAGTCTTACGATATAGTCAAGAAAAAGAAATTTTCTTGTGAATTATTACCGTTATTTTATATTGGATGCTTACTGGAAATGAATTCTAGACACTAATTGTAGAACCAGAATGGTATAAAATACGGATCTCCGGATAAGTTGCTACATACGCCGACATACCTGTACACTTTCTATAGAAAACTTTATAAATTAGACCTCTATAGATTAGATTAAATATCATAGATTAATGAACGAGTTTTATAGATGTTTTATTAGTAAATAAAATAGTTCAAGTACATTGATTAAAGAATAGTTTGTGAAGTTTTACAAATGCATATGACGTAGATGATGCATCATTGCGTCAAGGTATAAAAGACAATATTTTGAAAGTGCGTTTGTCAGAATCCCGCTTGAAGTTCCACCTTGCACAGCACCGTGCACCTGATCTGAGGTATTTTATATAAAGTAAAGATATTTTGAACTAGTTTAATTACAAGTTATAGCACAACATTTATTCAGTTTGAAGTAATATTGAATATTTAGAAACTTAGATTTATTTGATATTTAAATTCAGCGATATTTAGATTGTCGGTGCACTCGGGGTTCTGACCCTGGGAGACACAGAAATTGTCTCTCCCAGTAAAGTTATAGTTGTTATTTAAAGTTTGTAACTTGTTAGCAGTTTGAATTTGTATTTATTCTATCTTTATTGACAAGTAAAACTTAGTCAATTCTTCTAGTTCGGTGTGAAGTTGCACCGTTTGACTACATTACGACAGTGCACCGTACTTGAATTAATTATCCTTTGCGTGAATGTATCCGAGGTGTTGGTAAATTTGCATGGCATACTTTTTACTTTAATGACATAAATTACTTTATTCTATAACCAGAAGTTATAGATTTAGGGTGGTGGACTTTAGTTGAGCATGAATTATTGAGATAGTTTGGTGCGCTTGCACCTTACACCAAGTTATTTTGTGAATTTATGTTCCGAGTTTAGACCTAGTATATTTCAGCAGAAACCTAGCACCTAACACCGAGTAAGGTCAAGCAAAAAAGAAACTTAGACCCAATTAGCTTATATCAGTAGCACCTGGCACCTGAACACCGGACACCTAGAACCAGTTTGCTCCAGTATCATCGGAAGCACCTGGTACCTTAAGCCGTTAGCACCTTTCACCGAGTCTAACGCGCATCTGTGACCTTTTAAATATAATTTTTATTTTTGTACATGTATTACACTGTGGATTGGGACATAATATTAAGCTTGTGTATTGTACTTTTCATTTGATTAATTTAATAAATTGATTGTAATTGATCACAATTGTTCTATCTAATTTTACTTAAGCAAAGGTACCTTCGAACCCATTATTGTAACGTGCCTCTAGGGTACCTTCTGATTGAATACACACATTAGACGAAAACGTTACAACATCCTAAACAATTAAAAAATGTCAAAAAAGCTGGACAATCTATCATATACATGTATTTAATTTTGTTATACCTTTACAAATTAGTTCCTATACAAATCTCTACGAAAAAAAGTCCAACATTTTTAATGTTTTGCTGAGAGGGCATAAAAAAAATCTATGTTGGACCGCTGAGTGAGATGTTGGACCGCTCGGAGAGATGTTGGACCGCTTACGTCACAGAATGGGCGGAGCTTAATCTCATTTTCATTCGTTGGTGTTAAACAGTGACAGATCTGATGTTACATAACGGAATACAGCACAAAATACATGTATTTCAAAAAAATTGGAATAAAAGGAAAGGTATAACAAAACATTTATTGACAGAGTTCTCGGGCAAAATGCGTTTTGTCGGACCCTCGAACCAAACTGTCTGCCTTCGGCCTAACGGCCTCAGGCAGACAGTTTGGTTCTTGGGTCCAACAAAACGCATGTTGCCCTCGAACTCAGTCAATAAATGTATAGTATTGTAAGTCGGTCCTCATGGTCGATATATTAAAGAAAAAGAACAATAATGAACCATGTTTTGGAATCTGATAGATTTTTTTAGGTCTTTTTTAGGTCACAGAGACATAACGATTCTACATAGTTTAAACATCCTGGCCTTTAATAATAATATTATCATAATGGATGTGAATTAAACATATATTTACACTTTTCTTTCATATTATTCTTTTTGGCCATGATTGATCATAATAACATCGCACATATATAATAGCCTGAATGTTTCTTTCTTGAAAAATAAAATAAACTAGAGCAAAGCTCGTTGCAAAGCAACGAGTAGGTCTTCCGTCCTGTTTGACCGGAAGTAACTTTCATTTTTAACAAAAAATGAGAAATAACGCCCAAAAATGTTTTGAATCCTCTAAAGCTATGTTAATTAATGCAAAAATTAGCCTTTTTTGCTACTTCCGGTTTGACCGGAAGTGACGACGACGCACGAAAAATTAATTTTTAAGCTCACTGAGACTTATGTTACCCAAAAACTTGTCAAAAACGGCAAAAATACGCGTTTTCCGACTACTTCCGGTTTGATCTGAAGTGACGTCGGCGGACGCACTTTGACAACTTTAATAGATTAAGCTTGACATTTTGAACACTTTTTCTTCTTGGACGTATTACAAATTCTCAATACTTTTTGGGGTATTTAGAAAAATATTTTGGCCCCTCTAGATCCCTTAATTTAGGGGTCAGCCCTTTTTTCGAGATATCATTTGAAAGATCTTCGAATTCTGCACAAATTTTGTTCTATATGTTTTCACAAAACATTTTTAGTTTAGAAGATAAAAAGCAAAATATATGTAAATTTTCGCTCTTTTAGGCGTTCTAATTTTTGACCCCTATATAGCGCCATTTTAAATATAGAAATCGAAAAACAAAATCCGATGTGCACAACTTCAATCCTTCTATTATCTAAAATCATTAGAATTTCTGCCCCAGCTTTAGCCGTCTCTGAGCCTTTGTCTGGAAACGAAAGCCTATAAATTTTCGTTTAAAGGGAAATAACTCAAAACCGGAAGTGACTTTTTGAAATTTTAGACAATATTCTGATAGAGTTTAGTAACTTCTAGTATCTCTGAAAATTTGAGCGAAATCGATTGAGAAAAGAGAGAGATATGATGCTTCAAAGTTGGCGTCTAGGAAGTAGAAGAAAAAAAAAGAATAATAATCTTTACCAACAGAATCAGTAGAAGGTCTTCCGTTGGAAACGGAACACCTTAAAAAGAACAGTTCGTGAGTTGAGGTATCCTAATTTTTTGTTGAAGTACCTAGACTTCAATGATTAATTCTTGGGAAAAATTATATATTATTGATTAACGTGTCGTCTGACCTTAAGCAAGTGTGTCTATTATTGCTCTTTTGAAATTTATCTTCTTTCCTGTTTTACATATAACCAATGAATTATTATATTTTGAAAGATATACTAGTAGTATCATAACTCTAACGGTGTGTGCAGACAAATTGAATAATGCGTCTACTTAATTATACTACTCGTCAAAACAAATCAAGTCGATATTTGCTAAAACCGAACATAGGTCATTTCAAAAATACTCCTTAACAAATAGAGTAAAATTATTTCTAAAATTACAAATTTAGTCGAACAGAGATTTAAAAAAAAATGAATTCAAATTAAATGTTGAGTATAAAGAAATATCGTAAAAGTAAAGAAGTTATTTCAAAATAATGAAAAGACATACACATATTTCAATTAAAAAGTTTTTAAATAATCATTATAGTTACTGAACTTCACTAAATAATAAGAATTATATGATTTTGATAAATAAATTTATACAAGCAGATCCTTCATATAATCTCTTCAATTATAATGGAAGAACGAACTCTTTATTGTTTAAATTGAAGGAGACTCCATTGAGTATGCCTCAAACATTAGCATATATCCCCTCTGATGAAACGGATCCGACAAGTAACTGGTAACACCTGCGATACTCTTCCTGAAATACAATGAAGGGCAAGAAGCGTTAACGCTTATCTATAGCACGCCAAATTCAAAAAAATGAGATAATCATAGTTTCACAATCGATAAACTAGGTTTTTCGGATGTAAACTATAGTTTACGGACTGTAAACTATAGTTAACAACGTTAATCTATATTTTACATCTGTAAACTATAGTTAACGCGATAATCTATGTTTCACAACCGTAAACTATACTTAACACCGAAAACTATCATTTGCGATTGCAAAACATAGATTATCTGATAAATACAGTTTCACGATTTGTAAACTATAGTTTACAAACCGTTAACTATAGTTAACGATCTGATAAATATAGTTTCACGATTTGTGAAACTATGATTAACAACTCTTAACTATAGTTTACGATTGTAAACTATAGTTTAAAAACGTGAATCTATGTTTATCAACAAAATCTATTGTTAACGCTTATTACAGACAGATAAACATAGATTATCATTCGTAAACTATAGTTAACAACCGTTAAATATAGTTTTACAGATGAAAACTATACTTAACGAATCGTTAACTATAGTTTACGGTTTGTAAACTATAGTTTACAGTCGATAAACCTAGTTTATCAATTGTGAAACTAGGTTTATCTCATTTTTGTGAATTTGGCGTGCCATACTTTTCATATATCTCACACAATTCAACAATGCAAACATATTAACGACCTAAAATGGAAAGATACTGCAAAATACCTATCATATAATAGAATTATAATTCAGCTATATTAAAGTAATGTATACTGAATGTATTAGAAGATACATATTATGATATATTATAACAAGTTATCACAGGACAAAATATAAAATGACAGTAGGATAAAATAAAAAAAAAAATAAAATTTGCAAATTTTCTTTCAAAACGAGAAACAAATGAGAAAGGATAATTTGTAAAGTTAAAAAAATGTTCAAAAGGTGTTAAATGAAAGCAGTATAATGTTTTCATGAGAAATGATTATTTTTTTCTTTAGAATACGTATACAAGAAAAGAAAATGAATTACGCATGAATTACAACACTGAGTAGTTATATCTTCATGAATATTTTTAATCGAATTCTTTCTCAGAATTTACAAATGACCATTTCAAAAAGACTGTCAATGTGCATTACAATTAAAAGTTGTTAATTGCAAACTTATTTAATCAAAACTTACAAGCGTTGTGATGACTTCTGGTCTTCTTGTCTGGATCTGTCGGACTCTTGTAAACATGTCTACCTCTCCGTCCATACGAAGCTGTTCAAGGGCGTTATGTAAAACACAGAAAACCCCCGCTGGACCAGCACCATTGCTTTAGAATAGAAATAAGTTATTGATAAAATGTTCATGCGTCGTTTTGGGAAGCATTATTAAAATGAAAATGATTTAACAAAATACATGCTAAAAAATTTAAATACCAAAGACTTTGATAGAGTGCATTTACAAAACTATTGTGAAATATATCTTTACTGTAAACTAATGTTAAAAGTCTATGAAAAAATATTTATGAACATCAGTTTCTTCTATTTTATCAAGAAAATAATTTTAACAGATATGTTGCTATGGATTTTACCTGCTTATGACAAGTGACGTTGATGCATTTTCTTTCTCTATAAGCATTTTTGCTACTTTCAGTAAAGCGGCATCATTTTCAGAGGGAATCCGAAAGATGTCAATATTTGATTTGTAATCCTTGGTTCATAAAACAAAATTAGATTTTATAAAATTTTATTGGAAAGTGTATTTTAGTTCAAGAAACCAAAATACAATTTTAAATATTTTTTTTGAAAAAAGAAGAAACAAACTGTTTTAAGTTTTAGCAGCATAATCGACTTACGTCTGTTGATATTAGAAGACGATCATGTTGAATACCATCACTGTCAAACCCATTGTTTTTAGTACTTATGGTAAAAGGTTTACACTGTAGCTTTTCTCCTCCATTGGGCAGCCAGTTAGATATCTTGGTTAATGAGATTTTATAAGTATTCTTTATAATCTTTTCATTAAGATTTACTGCAGAAATATGATTTTTTTTAAATAGTCAGTATACAGGTAGCTGAAAATATATTTAGAAAAACACAACTGCGTTGGAACTGTTTTACAAAGCTAGAGGGTCTGTTTGAAAAGTATTTTATAGCAATAAAGAAAAAAAACTTTTGATTTATACCAAATAAAACGTGATATACCATATTATCGTCATACAGAACCACCATTGACTCCACGTCATGGTCCTTACACAATCTCCACACATCTACCTCAGTATCAGGAAGAGGATTCTGGGTAACAATAAGTCCTAGTGGATTCGTAAATGTCTGAAAAGTAAAATTTTCATTGAAGTTTGTCTGTGATTTTTTCTATTAGTATATCATTTCAATGCTCAAAAATGTAAAATATTCCTTTAAAATTAGATTTGTTTTAATACTTTTGATTTTCTAAAAGAAAAGATTGCATTAAAACAAAATAAATTAGAAGTGGCGTTTTACTTCTCCAATGAATGTAAAAATGTACTTTGAGAGTTAAGTTGGTTCTCATATCTTCAAGTCGAAACGATGATACTTACAGAAATGAATACTGCATTTATATAGTCATTTCGTCCTCTTACATAGGTTGTTAAGTAGGGTCTGTATTTTGATGCTGAAATGTAATTCTGTGTTCAAAAGTATTCAATTGAATGAGCATAATAAGTATAATAAGTGCAGGTGATGAGCACACAGTGTGAGAATAAACTATGCTACAAATTAAGAGAAAGTATAGTGTAATTTAAATTAGTTCTCTACTCATGTTGAAGTTTTTTTTTTTTGTTATTACCGGTAAATAAGCAAGTTTTGAAATATTCTAAGCAAACCAAGAAGATGGTGCAACAGGAAAGTTCATTCCTTCCAAAAACGTGATCATCTCTTGAACTTTTTTCTTTAAGTTTATTAGAAATCCAGCCTAACATACAACTGCCTCATAAAATATAACTCTTCCTGTCTAAACTAAAAATAATGACTTATCCTTCTAGAATCCTGATGAGAAAATTGCTCCCCCTTGAACTTATAAAGAGTAATCATCCCTGATACATATTACCTCCCCTGACTTTACAGAGTTATCATTCCTAATATATGTTATTTCCCCTGAATTTACAGTTATCATCCTTGATATATGTTACCTCCCTTGAGCTTATGCAGAGTTATCATCCCTGTTACAGGTAACCACCCCCTGAGTTTACAGAGTTATCATTCCTGGTTGACTTAGTTACCTTAGCAGCCTCGGCTGCTGTCCTGAATTTCTGGGTGTCGTTCGTCTTGATTTCTAATTGTTTTAGCAGCTGTTGTACCTTCTCCTCTTTCACCTCCATTTCTGAGGGATTAAATACAAAGATTTATAAACTAGTGACACAACTTTTAACTTGAACTTGATTGATTATGTTTTACGCCAAATTCCCATTATTTCAGCAATATACATACATCAGGGATTGTAAGCTTGATATATAAAACCATTGTGATTATTTGTGTATCAGATTATATTTATTAGACTTACAAAAAAAACTGAAAAATTTAAATATTTTTTTGTTTTAAAAAGCTAAAGAAAGGTTTTATCATCTACATCCACATATGACCATGTTATTGCTATTGACACAATAAAAAGAGCAACTGCAGTTATGTTGACTAACTACATGTATTGACAAAGATTCAAGATGGCCAAAGGATAAACCTTCATCTTCCAATATGAGAGACAGTTATATCTATGGTTTTTCATCCTACCTCCTTGTAATTTCAGTAACTTCTCACTCAGGCCTGAAAGATCATCTTTGGCTTTGTCAAGTGCTTTTTCCAGTTTCTTTTTCCCCCTAAATCATACAGAAATAGATCTTACTCTCCTCAAATTTGTCACACTAAACTGACAGCTAAAAATAAGCATATTCTATCAATTTGCTCTTTAAAAATTATTTTTAACAAAGTTTCAAGCTCCTATATTTTTTTAAAGTGGCTCCTAAGTATTGTAGACTCCTAAATATATAAGAGGATGTATTATCTCTTAATTGTGCAAGAGGAACTATTTCAAAATAAAATAACTCACTTTTTTTTTTATAAACTAATAATATAATTTTCGCAATTTGAAGTTTATGCATCATTTAGAAATTAAAAATACTCATTTCATAAGAGGAATCTACAGCTCATGTTAAATTCATAAACTGAAATTAAGATTATCACTTAAGATTATTAATTTCACACATTCACTCATATGAAATATCCAAAACTTTGTTTAACTCACTTCAATAAAATTGAAATGAATGAATCAAAATGCATTAAAAAAAATGTGTTCATGCAACACACTACAAACATCTAGTGACAAAAAAAAATGTATAATATGAAAGCAAACTATTTAAATTAAAATGATTTATAGGGAAAAACTAATAATCTAATTTTCGCAATTTGAAGTCTATGCATCATTTAGAAATTAAAAATACTCATTTCATACGAGGAATCTACAGCTCATGTTAAATTCATAAACTGAAATTTAGATTATCACTTAAGATTATCAACTTCACACATTCACTCATATGAAATATCCAAAACTTTGTTTAACCCACTTCAATAAAATTGAAATGAATGAATCAAAATGCATAAAAAAATTGTGTTCATGCAACACACTACAAACATCTAGTGACGATCAATATTTTTTTTTGTTTAAATTCTTAAATAAAACAAATGACTCCCAAGGCACAGGCCATTAAAAAATGATCACAACATGTTTTTCTCCCCATCAATGAATTTTAACCGTCCTTATTTTCTACAACTCCTACGAGACAACACTTCACAATTAAGTTAATCATATAGGTTTCATTTCAGTCAGTTAATTCATGCCCCATCAATATAACAGGATACACTGCCTCTGTATAATTATAACAATAGCAGATCACTAATCGCCAGGAAACTTAAAATCAAATATTTATCCACCATTGAAACAATCATTGCTAGGCCGTGCCCTTCTGAAATTTCTACAAATACTCCAGATCCTTTGTTTGTTTGAGTGGTTGCAGACTTATAGCTATCATTCAGAGTAATTAAACAGTGTTTGTTAATTTTCATGTTGGATAATCAATGCAATTTTGAAAACTATTTGTTGAATGTACTTTTTACGATCCTTTAATTTCTTTTTCCGATCACATCAATTACTACCATGTAAACCTCCTCAAAATAAAATTTATTGATGTTCCAACATTTTTTTTTTATTCAATGTTGCTTCCCAGTCAATTACTGCTGAAACAAGACACCTAATCTATATACAGTGTTAATTGTATACTGTAGATCACTTAATTTTAGTGACACCTTATTTTCGCGAGACAGTAATTGACTCTTTATTAGCGAGACAAAATTTTCACCAATTGAGGTTATTGCTCTAGCTATATAATCTTAAGGAATTCAATAATATGCAAGAATGAAATTTTAGCGAGCAAACTGTCTCGCGTAATTACACAAAAATAAAGTTCTCGCGAATAAAATGTGGTTTACAGTAATCCAACCTCCGTGTAACCTGTTTCATTTTGTACTCTGACCCTGGTCAATTGGTTTCACCGTAATTTTCATTTTTTTTTTTCTAATTTCAAGCATGAAGAATAAGTGTATTTCATGTCATATAACCAATCTGCAATAAATTACAAATTCTAGCTTTCCTTACAACTAGCAAAATACAAATTGTTATCATCTTCTCTTTTTTAATAGTTAAGTATATGCAAGCAGGATATTTTTTGCTTGGTAAATTTTGTTCCTCTTTTCTTAAACATTGTTCAAATTTTTGTTTAATTTGTGTAAGTGATATCCAAATATTAGCTTAGAATGCCCTCTCAAAGGGATGCTGTGTTAACTCAAAATTCTGCAGGCAATGCTGCGCATTGTACTTTTTTTCATTGTTGATTTTTTTTAATGATCAGCTGCAGGCATATCCATGGATTTTCCTGAGAAATGTTACCAAGAAATCCTATTCCTCCCCCTGAGTTATGTCCCCTAGATTTCCAAGCACTGCATGAGATATGCCCCCTAGAATTATTTAGCTATACATGAGTTATGACCCCTTGATTTTCCATAGCTCTACATGAGTTATGTCCCCCTAGATTTCCATAGCTCTACATGAGTTATGTCCACTACTTTTCCACTGCTCTACATGGGTTATGTCCCCTTCTTTAGCCCTACTCGAGTTATGTCCCTTACCTTTGTTTTCTTGAGTTCCTCCTCAAACGCTGCCTTCATTTCGGCCATCTCTTCCTTGTGAGCATTTGTCAGGGCCACCACCTGCTGGTCGTGTAGTTTCTGCCAGTCTAAAAATAGTAACAGGACTCTATAAATAAAGTAACAAAGCAACCATAGATCTGTATAATAAGAATATAAAATTTGAAACAATTTATTAATCAATGACATTCCTTACTCTGTACCATTCTTTGTAAGATTAACAAGAGGCCCATGGGCCTTATAGGTCACCTGAGTATCATGCGACAACTTTCCAACAATTGAATTTGATTCATGTTTTAAACCAGAGGCCATGAAATTCACAATTTTGAAACAGGCACCACTGCTTATCATGATCATACACTCAGCATGCTTATTTTGGTTACTTAATACCAAGAGGTAGATCAGAGTAACAAAGAGAAAATGCATTTCCACATTTAGTGAATTTCAGGGCCCCTGGGTCAGGGCTTCTTGTGTTAGGGTGGGTCCACAGTTGAGCTCCCCATTCCACAGGAACCACTGACCTTGGGGCCACATCTTACAAAATTTTGGAATTTTTTAAAATTT